>JASGAU010402683.1:0-11862 GCA_030220045.1 Australoheros facetus
TTTTTTTTTTGTGTAACTGTAAAATTACATTTGTCCGTACTGCACCCAGGTGCTCCCAGGCCAGCAGGGAGATGGAATTCCTGCAGTGTTTTCTGGGTTTTCCCCAGGTTGCAATGTGCCTGGTACAACCCCAGAGGGAGGCACAAAGAGGGTACCCTCACCAGCTGCATCGTCTCAGCTGTTGTCAAATTGGAGGAAAAGTTGCTCTGCTCTAAGGTCATCCTGCATCACTGAACTCCTAACCTTTTGCCTGCCAGCTCATTCTTTCCGTCACTATTCAGAGACCTTGATTATGGAGTGAAGTTGCAGGCTTGTGCCTCACCTGGTTTTTCAGGTTGTGGAAATTGTTTTTATTGACCAGATCATTTGTAGTATAACTACTTACTGTATTATGCCGAAAACACGTTTTCGTTTGTTTGTTGATTATAGATTTTAAGATTTTGGAGGTTCTGTGCCCAAAGAGGACATGAAAATGATTTCAAACAATTAAAACCAGCGTGACCAGCGAGTGAGAAACATTACGAAATTATGATGAAATTTGGTGAAATTACTTCCAGGTGACAGGAGGCGAGAAAGAATTAAGGAACATTCGATTGAACACTGCGCTTGGGGAAGGTCAAAGACAGGTTAGAACCAAAGATCCCGTTTGAACACATAAAATTCATTCAGATGAGTGCTCACAGGAGCTGGGAGGCTTGGGAATTTTTGTAGTTAAAACATGAACAAATTCAAAGATCTGTTGCAAAATAAATGCAGCGAATGCCTCCTTGCTGTGAATATTTTAAATTAGGGTATAAGTAAAGTTCCCTACCTTGGTTTTGACCATTAAAGTGGGACTTTTTGAAGCTTGGGATTAAGCATTATCTGAATCTTCCTAATCAGATTTCAAGCAATTAACACCCTACACAACCTCCCTTGTGTTTAATTTAAACCTTGGTGCTAAGTTTCACTGTTCCCCAGTGATCAGGAACATGATGAAACTCTTGGTATTGTTATTGATTTTTTTGTTGTTGTTGTCGTTATGTCTATAGGCTGGACAGAATTTAAGCGTGTGTGAGGGTGTCTGTGTGAAATTTAGAGGAATGATGGAATCTCAGATTGAACTGCAGACTCACCACTCAAACCCACAATAGTAGATCAATGAGAATTAGGACAAACTGCTATTGTCCCGCTTGTCAGAACATTAGCAGGAGATCCAATCCTATTGATCTGTTCTTGTGCAGTTCAGTGTGCATATACTGTATGTGTGTGTGTGAGTGTTCCTGTGAGTGCTAAATTCTTAGGCTCCACGCTCATTTTCCAATTCTCCACCGTCTCACCTTTCTGTCCTCAGTCATCTTTAAATTCTCCTTTCTCTATCTACTCATTCTCTCTCAATCTAGCCCCTCTCTCCATCCTTTCTGTTTACGTATTACATCAAATCCAGACAAACAGAGTCACACCCTATGCCTATGTCTCCACATCCTTCATTCTCCTTCTTCCTGTTTAGCCATTAGTTATTATGCCAATCTGAGACCTACACACGCCATGGAGGAACCAGTTGGTAAAAGGTCAGGCTGTGTAGTGGGTTGACAGCATCATTAGTCAGACGTCAGACAAAGAGTCAGACAGCCAAACCCCCCAAGCTGTTTGGTACAGATAGGCCTCTATTATTTTCCCCACAATGCTGCTGCCACTTCTCCAGTGGGTATCAAGTCAGATTCAGGTCAGTCAGTCAGTCAGGGATGAGACATCTGACTCTAAAACCTGCTCGCTGGCAGAGTTCATCTTGGCATGGAGATGCATTTAGGTGGCAATTGGAATGATTCAATTACTGCTGAATTCAAGTACATCTTCTTACATGCTTTTGTGTATTAATTGCTTGTCAAAGTTCCTGCAGAAGGTTATAAACACAGCTTTTATTTGCTCACAAGGGTTCTTAATTTACAGATTAATTCCTATTTTTCAAAAAAAAAAAAGAGATGGCAGTTTTTCCTCACTGCATCAGTGCTGAAAACAGAGCACTTCATGATAGCACTAGTGCTATTTTACAGATCCAGCAGTGTAGTCTTGTAGTAAGAGACACAATACCCAAAAGGTTTCAGTGGTCTTCGAGCCAGATGCTCAAGTATGATTTCACTACAGTCAGCTACAGTGATTAAAAAAAAAAAAAAACTATGTGCAGTCAGCATTGCTCTGTTGGAAGAGTCACAAAACCTCAGATACATGGTCTTGTAAAACAACCAAATGGGACTATATAGAAACACATTCTTGTACATGTTTTGTACTCATTAAATATAAACGCCAGCAGCAGCAAGAGGCAGGAAGGAGAAAGAAATGAAGAGATCCCTCGAGCAAAGGCCAGAAGCAAAATTCTCCAAGAGCAAAAGGCAAGAAAGAGAAATTAGCTCCAAATGACCTTTGACCCTGCCCTTACCCACTCAATACCCCCAGAACCAAGTTTAGCACAAAGAAGGATCCGATGATGATTAAGGTGACAAAATAGACCCAGGGCCACCTGTAACCTACAGCGTCATTCACCTAGGACGAGTTAGGATAGGGGGAAAGAGAGGAGATAGAAGGATGAAGATGGGAAGTAGATAGATGGTAAAAATAGAGGGAAAAATAAGACAAGCAGACAGGGGATTGATTGAAAGGGCAGGGAGTGGCAGGATAAAGGGGAGGGAAGAAGGGGCGGGGAGGGATAAGGGAAGGAGTTAGATCCTTGGTGAAAGTTCCCAACAGATGGAACTGTTTACCTCTGCAGGATCCCTGCTGGGATTATGGTGCATTCATACTATTTGTCAGCCACTTAGTGTGCCACATGGCAAAGTATATGGGAAATGTGAATGAAAAATAATAAAGATATCATTAGTGGATTCAGCTGGCCTTTTAAAATAGTAATAATTATAAGAGACTGTGAGTTCCCACATGACAAAGAAAACAACCGATCTAATGCATTCCTGTAAGAAAGAAGAAGTCAGAAGTTTAAAAACCATGTGGGGAATTTTACTTCCACTCGCATCTGCATTTTTTCATCCTGAATCACTGGAGAAACAACAGTTTAGTTAGATACATGAACAGACTGTGCACCGAGACTCCCATGGACTAGAAATAGGATTGATTGAGTCAAAGCCATTCCCTTCCAATTTATTTATAATTATTTTTAGTATTATAACCATGATGATGATGATTATCATCATTATTAAATGTGATCTGCAAACTATGCGTTTCCCGGGTGCTTAAAAAATGCCGTTCTGTATTCAGTGCAGCCTTCTGTTCCTTAATTTCCATATTTAATGCCACATTTCCTCTAGACTCCACTCTGTCCTTATTGTGTTTTCCCTGTTGTGCAAGTTTTTTTTAGCATTCCACCTCCATGGCTGACCTGAGGGGTGAATTATTTATACCCCAGTGTGTCCCTACAGACCGGGAGGCGCTTGTACAGAAACAGTGTGACTTGGCAGAGTGGGGTAAAACAGTACCCAGTGAGCCTGCTCGAGCAACATTTATTGAAACAAAACACACAGCACAGCACAGCACAGCACATGCCTTTAAACAAATATAAACACTCTGAGAGCGCATTCAGACAAATGCAAAAAAGATGAACGCTAACTTGAAGAGGCAAACATGTATGTAAGCCAACACACACGTGTGTGCACACAGGAGGGATTTAGAAATGTAGTCGGTGCTCAGTGAAGAAAGCTCGCATATGTAAGAAAAAGAAGAGAATCATGCGGCCCTTGAAGATATGTGCGTGTGTCCACCTGTTCAGCACAGACAGGTTGTGACAGGATGTGGCCCCTTGGGACAAACTGACATGAACATAACAGATAGACATGGGGTCGTTCACAGCTTTTTCTGTGTGCATGTGTGTATTTCTTTCAGGCCTGTGACAAAGGATTGACTGAGTGAAACCGAAAGGAGAGCGAGCGAAAGATTTCGCTCTGTTCAGTGATCATCACTTTATCTTTCCTCAAGTGTAGTTCTACTTTTTCTGGCGGAATAATGAGGTGAAACTGCTGTGAGTGTAAAGCTCTTATTTGCATCTAATGTATTTTTTTTGACTGATTTTGGCAGTGTGTGTAAAGAGTTATGTTAAGGAAAATAGAGAAGCGTTAAAACACGCCACTTAAGCTAGTAAGAAAATCAATAAGAAAAATTTGCATTTTGTATTTGGTTAATGGAGTCTCGTTACATCGTCATTTATCACATTTAAAACAGTAAATACACACATACTGTACATACACACACGACAACAGCATAACCTCTTACCCGCTCAACACTCCCAGAACGAGATTGAGAACGAAAAAAGAGCCGAAGATGACAAGAGAGACAAAATAGACCCATGGCAGCTCATAGCCCATAGCATCCTGCATCTGAGAGAGAGAAAAGGCAAAGAGGAATGGAGAAGAAAGAAAGGGAGAAAGAAGAGGGAGGAGAAAAGAAGGGATGTGGAACCAACAGGTGGGTGAGGAAAGTAGGGAAAGAACAGGGAATGTGACAGAAAAAGGTTTGGGAAGGTTGACGTGGAGAGGAAGAAATGAATGAAAGGGGGCAGCAGAGGTCGAGGACAGGAAAGTGTGTTAGAGAGAGGTTAAAGAAGATAGACGCAGGGAAAAAAAGAAAGGAGCAGTGTGTGTTAAAAAGAGCAGCAGACAGCAGTGAGAATGGCACAGCTGTGTGATTAAATTTGACTATAAGCCTTTTATCTACTGCTTGGAGAGCAGGAAGATGAGCCACAATTAAGAACATTTAGCTGCTTCTGTAATTCAATGCTAAACACTAGCTCTTATTTAACAAATGGGTTTAAACAGTTCCACAATAACTTGAGTTCTTTTATCTTAGATAGGTGAATGGATCTAGACAGAAAATGACTCTAAAGTTATAAAAGTATCAATAGAAGTTTACTTGGATATTGTTCTGAGGATCATACTAAGATGTTTAGTAGTGCTGATATAGACAAAGTGAGCGGTTCAGCATCCAGAATTTGAGTTTAACACAAATGTCAGATTATTAGATTACTGGATTATTAGAATGCAAATGCAAAGTTTAGTTTTTTTTTAAAATAAAAGAAAATGGGAAAAATAATAAGTTAAGTCTGTTAATTAAAGAATTTAAGACAAAGACTGGTGGACAGGGATTAAAAAAAAAGGAGATGATAAAAGAGAAGGCTGACAGCCGGTTTATGTGCTATGACAGCAGCAAATGTTAGATGTTGATATATTGTTGTGAAAGTGTGTAGCACTGAAAATCACGGAGAAGCACAACCCAAACAAAATGTCAAAGGATTGGCGCTTCAATCATCTGAACATTTAACTTCTTAGTAATATGGCAGGTCTACTTTGTTACAAAGAGTGCTGTGCATATATGTGTGGGGCTGACAGAACAGGAGTAGGAGAAGGGGTGTAGAGCTAGTAAGCTGTCTGCCCCACGTGTATAAGAAACAACCAACAAACACATGCAGTATGCACATTTTTATGTCAGAGCTCACATACAGAGAAACTAATTTCGTTTGCTACTTTTTGTAACCAGTTCATCAAATTTCAAGCCACAGAGCTAAGCGTTTTCTTCCCTACAAGATAAAACTTCCCCTAATTTACCAAGCTTGATTTGATTTGATTAGCAGGGAAATGTGTTCCAGTGGAAAAATTTATTTGTGCGTGCCCCCCCCCATGTTTGCTCTCTTGACACTGAAATTAAACGTAGGAATTCTACGCACGTTCTAAATGAATCTGTGCCTTCAATTACACAGTGTATTGTCTGCATTGATTTAACCTGAGATAGAGGCTAACTGTGTGTGTGTGCGTTTGTGTGTGTTAGTGCAATCTTTGTTTGTGTGTTCCCACCTTTCTGAGACAAGTGTCTTTGTTATTGTGTTATACTCCTTTCTCAAAAGCACTCATCTGGCACTGATGTTACAGATACAGTACAGTGGCTCCACACACCAATCCCTCTGGCACTCACTTATCTACATCCTGTACTACACACACAAAAACACTGCTGAGGTGTCCGGCTCACCCAGTACAGTACGTCCGTCCAGCCTTCCATGGTTATACACTGGAACACCGTTAGCATGGCAAAGGCAAAGTTGTCGAAGTTGGTGATGCCGTCGTTTGGGCCCTCCCATCCCACTCTGCACTGTGTTCCATTCTTCATGCAGTGTCGACCATAAGCGCCATCAGGTGCACACGGTGCTGGCTTTTCCTCTGCAATGGTACCTGTGACAAAAGGGAAACATGCAAGTGTTTTATTTAATTCACAGTCTTTGACTAGTACAGCTGCAAAGTGGCAGTGGCCATCATATAATGTTTTTCCGATATCTGACCAATTTTGTCTTTTTTGTTGAGCTGTACTTTGATGCATTGTTGCCATAGAGTCAGAGTCAGAGATGCAAATTAGATTGAATTACACAAAATATCATTTGCTATTGTATAAGGCAATCAACACAGTACAACAAGATGGCTATAATTTATTTAGAACCCACAGATGTAGTGATTTAAACTTCATAGGAAAAGCAAATTTTAGCTTTTACAAAACACGATCTTTAATGTAGAAACCAAGCAGCATGAAGCCAACCTAAGAGTGGCAAAACCAGAGATCCTCAAAAGGGTGCTTGAGGCTTGCTCCAAAAGCAGGTCACTTCTCATAGACTCCCATGATAAGTTATCCAAATTTATGATAGAAAGAAACATCCTTAGAAGCTGGTACAAAAACATTCACTGCTCTATAGCTTATTTATAGCTCCTTTGATTCTAACTGTACGAGGGATGACTTTTCATATAACTCACTGCTTTATGTGTATTGTGCATTGTTAGGGGTGTGCAACTTCCAATATTTCTGTGATTTTTGAGGATTGGGTTGTATTAAAACACACTGTAAAAAGTAACCATTTTTCTGAGTAATCCCTGACTGGTTGCAAGTGGTTGCTGGCCACTGCTTTAAAATCAGTTGCTAAGCCCCAGTCACACAGCTCTGGAGACTTGTCAGCTACCCCCTGTAACTCCATGTGAGAAGTGGTTGCAGGAAGTTGGTTGCAGTCTGTAGCTGCAATTGGTGGTGTTTTGCACCACAAACTTCCCTGTGATTACTTACCCTGTTAGCTGTGAAGAGTGCAATGCAAACAAAAATGGAATGTGCTCAAAGCTTCAAAACAGTAGTCAGTGTTTCATGCCACAAAGTCAGTGTCTACTATATACAGTTTATAGTGGAGACTGGATCCTTCTTACCAAAATATTCCTTGAGATCATGACTCCTTCTGCTTTTGTGGACACGGACTTTTTAAAATTGAGAATATTTTTCTAACTAAGTTGCTCATCTTTTCCACCGAAGATCCCAGCAGGAGAAATTGATGCCCATCCAAGCAGTGCTCGCTGAACATTTTGACTTTTGCTACAGTTACATATGAAATCTAATCACATCTAAAAAGAGGTTAAAAGGCTAAAAGGACACAGTGAAGTAACACCAAACAAAGCCACCATGAAAAAAACAAAACAAATCAATGTGGAAAAAGTGTTTTACTAATTATACAGTACAAAACAAGCTCTCCAGGGTAATATGTAGGATAACAGTATTCCACTGACACTTACCCTGTGGAAGGCTAATGCCTCTCAGGGGATGTATAACATCATCATAATAACCCTCAAGTCCATTATACCTGAGGCCCTTTGCTGGAAATAGTTTCAATCATTTATGGCAGCTGTTGTTTCAATTATTGCTCGAACCGTTACTGCTCAGAAACATAAATGATGGTTTGAATAATTAATTGAGGTGATCATTTAACTGGTATGTTTGCTTACTGTCTTGTTTGCTGATAAAGTCTTACTGTAGAGTTAAGATTTACGCACAGACCAGTCAAAATAAAAGACCTTGAAAACATAAAAGTTGCAAGGTGGCAGCACAGCTACTGTATGCTCACTTTGATATTTCAGTTCAAAGGGATTGTGTGGTCATCCATGTGTTTATCCCTGGGATTAGAGTGTGTCTGTATGTGAATAAATGCTGACTGATGCGTGCCTACACATAGACTTGAATACATGCTTTAACATGTATCTAAGCAACTGAAGTGCTGTGTGCCAGTGGATGTGTTTGATCATGCATGTTTTTATTTGCATCTGTGCATCAGTGCACACAGACAGGTACTCTCCTAGCTCCTCGCTCTCTGTGTTTGTGTTTGTTTGTACCTGTTAGGTTATAAACGCAGGTCTTATGCATCTTGCCCATGAAGAGCTCCAGACCGATGATGGCATAGATGATGATGACGAAGAGGACCAGCAGGGCAATATGGAGCAGAGGAACCATGGCTTTTATTATGGAGTTCAACACTACCTGTAAACCTGCAGCAAACACACATTTGCTAAGAAGCCAAAGATGCATATGAGAGTGGACGCAACATTTAAAAAAATGCATACAAATACATACAATTATAATAAAATCTGAGGATTAGAGGCTTACTGTCATTAAAAATAATTGGTGGCGCCTCATATACCAGCATTGTCATATGTAATCAGCATGCAAGCACTTAAACTGATTATTATATTTCATGTGAAGGTTTAATATTCTTTATGTAATAGGCCCTCTGCTTGGAAAATATGACATATTCATTTTTAGGTAAGACAAACAAACAAATGCAAACATGTCCAAAAAACAGAACACATTTCAAGTTAATTTTATAAACACTTACAAATTCCACATCACATAAGCAACTGGATGCTGTCTGAGTGCTAGTCAGCTCGTGAATGACATTTAATCCAAACACTGCGCACAATGGCACTCAGTATTTTTACACTAAATGACAAAGCAATAGCTCTGCACTCGCAACCTGTGCACTGGTTTCATCAACATCTGTCCGTCTGTCCAACAAGTCTAGCTTCTAAATTTCTGACAATAGGACAAGAAGAAGACTCTGAGTGTGTGTGTGTTATCATGCGTGTTATCAAGCACCATTGTCAGCTTCAATCTCTGGTCCATTCCCCCACCACCTCCACGCCAATAACCATTCACACCTGGTCCCCAGAGCACCATTTGTGCTCTTTCTTTTCTGTCTTTCTTTCTTTTGTTTCTTTCGTTCTTGTTTTTTTTTTTTTTTCCTTCCACTGCTCTCAGTACTTACTCGGTACTCCAGAGACCAGTCTGAGAGGTCTGAGTACTCTGAATGCCCTCAGAGCCTTGACATCAAAGCCGGCTGCTTTCCCTCCAATAGGAGTAGCCCCGTCCCCTTTTGTGGCCTGCTCCAAGATTGCACTGAATAACCTGTAAGACAGAAGGTAATGACTTCAATGACCATCATTTTCACATTGACATCCCATTTCCACATACTAGAGAATATATGAGAGAGAGAGAAAACAAGGAAAGAGATACAGATGGAAGGGGTTACAACACCAAAAAACAATGAATACTTAAAATTGGTGTCACTCTGGCCTTATTTTTCTAATTCTGTTGGCCACTTTTCACGTTGAATGTGCTGCACAATATCAGGTACTAATTAAAACAAACTATTTATTGTTTGAAATAAATAATTAAGCTGTACAGCTGTACATAAAAGGTAATCTGATTTGAATACTGCCACTGGGGTGGATGGTTTTAGTGATCCTACACCAAACAAGTTCCCAGTGGAACCTTACAGGACAGGTGGAATATGCTCAGGATGGCAGCCAAATTTTGGAACACATTTTTAGAAGGTAAAGGAATGGTGAAGTCATCTGTCCTGTTTTACGACGTGACACATGGAAAAACTCGGGAGCAAAAAATATAACAGCTTAATAAGTTATCCCTCCAACAAAACAATAGAAAATGTTTCATCTGTTCCCTCTGTCTTTCACAGATAAGGAAAAGTGAGACATGTGGCTTTAATGATTTGACAGTCAGCTCCACAGAAGCCTGTGCATGACTGAAGTGAAGAGAGCTGTCTCCAAAATGACACGCACACGCACACGCACACGCACACGCACACGCACACGCACACGCACACGCACACACACACACACACACACACACACACACACACACACACACACACACACACACACAGAGAGTCAGGACATGCAGTAAGCTAAGTGTGCAGAAAAACTCTCCTCTATTAAAATGCCAAATGTATTTTTACACTGTTGCCCTTTTTAGTTGTTCCCCTTCCTGAAAGCACACAGAAACATCTGGCCAAGAAAGTTTCAGGTACAAACTGCTCATGAATGGAATTAATGGACTTTGGCCAAAATTTGTGAACACTTTGCTTTGGTGAATTTCAGGTCTGGGACTGATTTTCATTGTTTGTGCTACTGACCTTTAGTTTCACTGATGGGAAATCTAAAGTGCATTATGGTAAGGTAGACCAGCAGTTACCAACCTTGGGACTGAAAAGGACAGCATTACAGAAAAGGACCAAATCAGCTAAACAGCTGCACTGTTAGGATGGGTTAATTTGAGCCAACCCATAAGTGGGGAGCACTGTTTTACTGTAAGGTATAGAGTGCCTTGAAGTTTGTGGTAATTGTAAAGCAAAATGTCATATAACATGACAGTGCCCATGAGTGCTAATCGATGATAGATGAAGCTGTAATTTCTCACACTGGTCTGCAAGAACTTGGGATAAAATATAACACTGATTGCGAGGAGTAAATCCCATCGGACAGGTTCTTGTGGAACGTGCAGGCTGCTGTAGCAGCTAGTGCCTAAAAATTTTTGGAATGAGATGATCAGCAATCACACTGTACTCATCAGGTGTCCATACATATTTGTCAGTGTGCTTTTAATGCTCTTGCCTTTTGTTAACTATTATCCAGATGAAATTATTGACATATATCTCTTTGCTGTAAGTGACTCACGAGCTTGAATTTATGTACGTCCAGCTGAGCTTATCACTCTTCCCTTCCTGTCCCTGTTTCTCAGAGATCCTTTAGAAATCACCATACAATACCATTTTCCAGCTAGTGCGGCTCAAAGGCCAGTCAGTGGCGCATTAGTCATGGAGAATTATCAATTAGCACAGATGAAATGGCCACTTGAAAAGGCCTCTCAAAACATATCTCCCTCTTTCTCCCTCTCACACTCTCTCACAGCCTCTCTATTTCGCACTACCTCCCTCTCAATTTGATTAACTCTCTTTCTCTCTCTCTTTCTCGGTGGGAAGCACTCCCTTGAAACAGAGCACGAAGAGGACGTCAGAGATTCACAATTTTGCACCTTTTTGTTGTAGGGTGATTAAAGGCAATTAGAGCCTTGGAATGTAGCGCCACATCGTGACTTTCATTAATCCACAGCTAAAGACAGTATCAACTGCATGCATTCATAAAGAAAAGTAACTTTACAGTTAGTTATTACAGTTTTAAATGCTTGAACAGGTTTAATCAGTGATTCTTGAGGCACTATCTATTCTCACTTTAAATTTTGATGTGTTTTGCAAGAACTGACTGATACTGATTTGGTGATTTAAAAATCCAATATTCTGATACATCGCCTGATATTTTATTTATTGTAATTATTTGTGTACTCAATTAGGTTCTGTCTGACTCTGATTTGCTCAGCCGGTTTTCTCTTAGCGGTGTTCCAAACAGCGTGATGCTAACAGGGAAGCTGCAGAGTGCCCTCTGGTGGACAAACTATGCAACATCAACAGTCATAATATAGTTGAAGGGTGTTTCTCCCACGTTTACTTTTTCAAATTTTTATTTCTTGGCTGTTATAAATGCTGATATCGACAGCTAATTTCCATCAATAATATCAACTCACTGATAAGTCAGCCTAGTTGTGCTTATTTTGATATGTGGCTGAATGTGGCGTTAATATCTAGTCTGTGTAGATTCTCAGTCATCCAGGTCATAGTAGTCTCTGGAGCTTGAAAACGGCGACTGGACTTCTTTTTGTTTCTTGAAGACGTTTCACCTCTCA
>JASGAU010402684.1:0-32767 GCA_030220045.1 Australoheros facetus
GTGTGTGTGTGTGTGTGTGTGTGTGTGTAATGGTGGGGAGGTTGGGAGGAAGGGGGTTATTTATTGATTGATTTTTTGGTAAAATGATGTCACTGTGTTGGTGGTATTGTGAAGGCTTGTGAAGATGTTGTTTTAGTAGCACCATGTTTGAGTGACTCCAGGAAGAGTAGCTGTACTTGTTAGAGCTAATGGAGATCAAAATAAAATAAATAAATGTGTAAATCAAAAGTGTTTTAAAGTTTAATGGCTTGTCTTTGTTTACAGTGACTTTATCTGTTTTATAATTAAGCATAAGCAGTTGTGGATCATAAAATCTGTGCCAGCCAGCTGTAATTTCTCACATGTTGTATTCTATCCTTTATGGTGAATTTCTGCCAACCACAGCTGATCATACTATAGTATACCATACAGTTGTACTGTGTTTTTCACTGAGAATGACTGTTTACAGTATAGGTTTTGTTGTTATAGTACACAGCTTTATAGTACAGGTGGTATTTTTAAAGGAAATTACCATAAACAGGTTACAGTGTATCAGTTTTCTGTAATTACTCTAAATGAAATAGTTCTAAACTGTGAAATTTCCAGTAGACAAAAAACTACCATAATATCTTAGACATCATCAGAGTATTATTTGTCCTGACCTTTGGGAGGAGGTGGTGTTTCAGATGGAGTCCAGGGCGGTTCTTTTATGGGGAGAATGTGAACTTACTTTGGTCCAACCCAAGTTTCAGGTGCATGCTGCAGGTTTGAGCTACATAGCTTCCTGTAGTTTGGTATGCTTTACATTGTGGGATGCAGCAGAGTACCACAGATGTGCACTAAATTCTCCTTGCTCCTCCTCATTGCTGTCACAGCACCTCCGTCTTGTGTCTACTTCTGTTGCTCCTGCCTCTTGAGGTGACCATTGTGAAGTGACCTTATATAAATCAAATTCAGCTGTTCATTCCTTTAGTCTTCTGCATTACTATCATCTACAGGACAGGAGGGGAGGAGTTTGTTTGCGGCATATATCATATTTCCTCATGCAACCATAAAACAGATGGAAACTTTTTAGTTCCTTAAAAGTTCCTGGGACAGAAAGTTCTGGGAGGAACTGTGGCTTACATGTCACAGGTCTCAGTGAGTCCACATACAGAAAAACCATCAGCCAAGAGTGTGACAGATGACGCAGAGGAATATGGTAGAATAGGGTCGCAAAGTGAAAAATTGGCTGCAGATAAATCTGCTGCTCCGCTGGGTTTTCAATGTTTTTGAGCAGCACAACAACAAAGGGGGTTGAGGGGGTTGAGGGGGCACCGAGGACGCCATCTGGGCATCACACATCGAAGCATGCACAGACACTGAGCTGAGCTAACCAGCCATGATGACCTACTGTCAGGCTCTCAGAGTGTGTGACAGTCGCTAGCAGAGATGCAGGACCTCAGTGAGAGTTTTTCACTCGCACAGCTCAATGAGGAAAAATCAGTGGAGCAGATTCCAGTGGAGCCTCTGCAGGAGGCGACTGAGAGGCAGCAGGAGCCGTGGATCAAGGAGGAGTGGAGGTCTGTAAAATGGACTTAGAGAGATATGAATAAATTACTTTAAGCAGCAAACTATTTTTTGAAAACATGAATAATGGAAAACGCTGCTTGCAAATGTATTCAAGCTTTTCTCCTCGGCAAAGCTCAGTTCATTCATGTACACGTTACAATGTAACTTTCAATACAAGCGAATTAGTTGATCTATTTTAATGTCTAAGAGCAATTCAGAATTGATAATCACAGATCTCAGTATAATCAGCCTGAGGCCAAGGCTCAATGATCAGAGTTTTCCAAAGTAAGTTAAAGAACAGCAAAGCAGATGAGACAAACATGCTCTTAAACACGCAGAGGCAGTCCACCAAATCATCACGCAAATAAAGTATCAATATCCAGTACACACACTGGAAAAACAGACTGCCACAACTGGACAACAAGAAAACCGGTGAGAGAGCCGTTTTTACATTAAAGTTCCCTCTTCATGTAAACCCCTCCCCGAGTTTTCAGACCCAACACGTTAGGGGCTTCAGTCCCAAGAGTGAAGAATCGCGCTGTAGTCTGTCGCTTCAGTGTAGCTGTTTATCGGTGTGCGCTAACAGCTGACCCCATAATAAAATCATTTCTTGTTCAACTATGTGATTAAGCTGTGTCACCTCACATTCAGGGCAGCAAATCCATCAGTCACTTTCTGATGACTCACTCTCTCAAGCATCTCTTCCTCAGATGACATCAGCACTCAGGAGCTTTGCTCCATGGGCCTCCTGAGCTGATGTAAGAAAGTATCTTATCTTAAACTATCTTATCTTTCATTATAAATGACTTCTGCCATCATCCCGCAGATGCAGAGAAACTGGATTTATTATTCAGTGAATTTCATTGCAACACTGTGTGGAAGTCAAGGACGGTGCTTCTGGATTGCAGACCGGGGTGGTGGCGCAGTGTCAGCAGTGATGCAGACTCTGTACTGGCCTCTTATGGTGAAGAGAGAGCTGAGTGTGAAAGTAAAGTTGTTGATTTACTGGTCGATCTGCGTTCCTCTCCTCACCTCTGGTCATGAGCTTTGGGTCGTGACTGAAAGCTCATTTCTTCCATTTGTATCACGGATACAAGTGGAAGAAACGAGCTTCTTCCAAAGAGCGGCCGGGCTCAGCCTTAGAGATTTGGGAGGTACTAAGCGTAGAGTCATTACTTCTCCACATGGAAAGGAAGCAATTGAGGTGGTTTGGGTATCTGAGCATGCTGCCTCTATTGGTGAGGTGTTTTTCCTGTTTGTCTTTTTTCATATTAACACTGATGTTCAAACTTTTTTTGTTTTTTTTTAAATTGAGCCACAGTGAGGAAACAATATTCAGTGCCTCTATTATTTCAGCTGGAGCCTTTTTCACTGTCACTGAGGTGGAAACTGGAAAGCTGCATCTTCTCTGTCTTCTTCTTTTGACACGATTATTTCAGTTTCTTTAGGACTCTCTCCTGCTTTCTTGCCTTAGAGATGCAGGCTTATCTCTTACATCATCATCACCACTTTCTCAGCTTCACCTCAGAGGTAAACCTGTTTCCTTATAGATAGACATGGGTGCTTCCCATCGCCGGTCACATTAGTCATAGTGCTCGATGTTCTCATTTCAGAACAGTTGCAGTTATTTCTAATGAACTCTATCATCTCGCTCTGACTGGCAGATGTGAGCGGTTTGATGGAGGTAAGAAAGGATCAGACTGCATCATCCACCCTAGGAATCTCATTTTATTCTGCTTTTCTACAGTTTCTTCATGACTAACACGCAGGTCACTGCACCTGTTTTATTGGAGCTCTCTGCTGTAAAACGCTGCCCTGAAATAGATTTGCTTGATAGCTGTTCCAACAAATTACACTTATGTGACTGTGCGGCTTCTTGATTTTTTTTAAACAGGCTCGGTGCCTTTCTCCAGTTCTTGACTCTGCCATTCACAAATGTGTCATTTTTTAAATATTTTTTACAAGCAACCAGAAAGCAGCATTTTCCCAGGCAGAGGATTCCAGCCCTTTAAAATCCTGGAACCGGCTTTGTTGCTTGCCAAACTAATCCTGTGGATGCTGAGACAGCTTTAACCAGTGTCCTTGTCCCCTGCATCAGTAGAAACATCTTGAAAACCTGCTGCTCAGTCTCAGTTTCTGTGGTCTGCTCCCTCCGTGTACTGTCAGCTTATACAAACAGCACATGGTTAACTAGGAAAGCATGGTGTTCATGTACATGTCCGCTCACACCCTTTCTTCTTGATCCATGTCGATTTACAACAATATTCTAATTATTTGGCTGCTGCTGACGTCCTCTCGCCTGGATTTAAATCTGCACTTCTGATTTGTGCCATGAAATAAACCTCTTTTCCTGCTGTAGGATTATTTATTAATCATAAGCCAGCCCTGTGTGTGAGCGCACTGTATCATTCAAATTTTAGCTTCATGCAGCAAATGCTTTTCTAGATATTTAGTCCGCCCACTTTCAGACCTTGGTTTGTTTGTTTTTTTGCACTTTGAAATCTGAGGCTGTGTTTGAATGAATGTCTCACATTCTTGTTCAGACATGGCCTCAGATTAAAAATGGAGGAAAATGAAAGTGAGTGGACTAAATAGCTAGAAAAATCTTTGATCTTTGGGGCCAAAACTTTACAGCAGTCAGTTTATCTACATCCAAACTTTGGATGAGCTGAAGGTCCGTGATGATTGATTTAAGATTTAGGAGTGCTAATATGAAATTCGTGCTTGAACATCCTTAAACGATCTAAATGCACCAGTGAGCTGCATTTCACATGCAAAACTATAGAATCCGATTTTTGTTACTGTGGGAGATAAAATACAGTCACGAGTGCGTGTAGAGCTCAGCAGCCATGACGCACGGTAACGAGCTCTCCAAGCTGAACTCTACTCGCACGAATCAGTCTGACTTTTGACAGTTTGGAGGGCGGAGCCCAAAGGAAGAACAGCCCTAATGTGATTGGTCACTTTCAAAGCAGCGAGGGCTCTGTGACTGACAGGTTCAGTTTACACTGGGTTACACCGTGGCAGGTGTTTTATGCCGTGTTTTGGTTGATTTTGGTCCATGTCAGCATGACAGCATCACACTGGCTGTGACTGTGGAGGCCACCTGAGTGCAGTGAAACCAGTCTGAGATGATCTGAGCTCTGTGACATGGTGTGTTATCCTGCTAGAAGCAGCCATCAGAAGGTGGTTATACTGAGGTTATAAAGGGATGGACACGGTCAGCAGCGATACTCAGGTAGGCTGTGGGGTTTAAACAATGCTCTGTTGGTACTGAGGGGCCCAAAGTGTGCTATGAAAGCACCCCCCACACCATCACACCTGCAGCAGCCTGAGCACAGCAGAAATTAGGACTCATCAGACCAGGTAACGTTTCTCTGGTCTTCTGTTGTCCAGTTTTGGTGAGTCTGTGTGAACTGTAGCCTCAGTCTCCCGCTCTAAGCTGACAGGAGTGGTGTGCTCTTCTGCTGTCGTGGTCCATCTCCTGCAAGGTTCAGAGATTCTCTTCTGCATATCTGGGTTGTAACAAGTGATTATTTGAGTTCCTGTTGGCTTCCTATTAGCTTGATGCACTCTGTCCATTCTCCTGTGAGCTTGTAGTTTCTGCTGCTGCTCACTGCATATTTTCCCCTTTTTTAGACCGTCATCTGTAAACCCCAGAGATGCTGTGTGGGAAAATTCCAGCAGATCAGCAGTTTGTGACACATTCAGACCACCAACCAGGCCACATTCAAAGCAGTCCAACTGGCTTAACAAGCAGTTAAACAAGTGTACTTAATAAAGTGGCTGCAAATGTATACTTTCCTGTTTCCTTTGGTCTTGTTCAGATCCTCATGCTCAGTTTTATCAGGCCTTCTATTTTTGTGTGTGTTCTTAGTGTTTTTTTGAACTTTTCCTTGTGGCGTTTGATCTCTTTGTGTTTGATCTTTTTGGATTTGTAACTCCAAGTGTCCCGCATCAGGATATTTTCCCTCCAAGTTATCAAAAAAAACCCGTCAGGTTTAGAAAAAGGCGTCAGAGCTTAGGGACAGACTTCCATGTAGAACAACTTTGATCGGCCTTTTTAATAAGTGTGCTCTTCCACTAAAACTACATGTGCATATTTGAATTTGTGGTGAAAGTTGATCCATGTTTCTGTCTCCTCTGCCTGCTCTTGTTTTTCAGCATTGTGATGCTGATGGCTGAGAGATGACTGAGGACTGCGTGGGATGTTTCTGAGATAAAGAGAGAAATGGCAAAGTTCACAAACTGAATAACAAGTCGTATCACGCTCACTTACCCTGAAGTCATCTTGGATATTAGGAATAATTGTGAGGTTTTATTCAACATGTTTTTTAAACATTTACATAATCCGGTTATATAAAAAGCGTGTGGAGAGGGGAGTCAGGGTGAGAGCCTTGTCTGAGAAGCTGTCCGCAGTGTACCAGCTGATCACAATAAAATGCAAATTGTCACAGTGAAGCACAAAATTATTGCACTTCTATTCTGGGAGCTGGATCTAGCATGTGTAGCATGAAATTTAAAAAAAAACAAAAACATACCAGACACAAAATACCAATTTAGGTCCCATCAGGCCCGACGCAGCAGCTCTCCCGCCTCTCCTCCTCACAGCTCGTTTCACTACTGGAGTCCTGGAAATTGTGTTTTGACACTGAATGCAAATCACCTCTTCCCCTTCGCGTGTTATCAAAGGCTTCCCTGCGGCACTCTCAGCCTCCTCTGTCAGGCAGGCCGATGATTCAGCACAGCAGAGGCAGTGCTGCGCAGTGAGCCACCCTCAACCTGTGGATGAGCCAGTGCTGGCTGGTATTTGCACTCCGGCTTTGATCACCGACGAAGGAGCACTGGAGCCCGGAGGCAGACGGCAGACAGCAGCCAGAGGTTTGAATCAAGCCAAAACCTATTTGGCCGTCATTCTCGGCTCTCAGCGATCCCTCTCAGGTCGACTGAGATGTCAGTGTGGGCATCAATCCAAAGCACATAGCAGCATACGACTAACCTCGCGTTGTGGATGGATCGTCTTGGCTGTAGTTTGGTCTGTTTTCAGCATCTTCTCCCTGCCACGTGAAGGTGGTGTTTTCACCCATCGGAGACCCTCAACATGAACTTTTACTGAGAACAGTTTATTTGCTCCGTGATAATGTGTTATCTGACCTTTCATGGACGCCTCATGTTAAACATTATTGTAATGCCTGGAACAACCAGGGAAACAGATAATGACCTCAGACCGAACAGAATCTTCTCCAGTCTGAGTCCAAAATCTTCCTGTTTTATTGCTCTAAAAAAGACAAAGAGAGCCCAAGAAGGGTCATTTTAATCTGATTCATTCATTTATTTATTGTTTGTTTTCAATGCACACTCCAAAATGAGCCTCATTGGCAAACTGTTTATTAATGTGCAGAATCAACTCGTCAGATAAATGAAGTGAAATCAGCCCGACAGACCTGATGATGATCAGCAGGAAGGAGGTGCTCCAACGCAGGAGGAGGCCTGGAGCACACACAGGAGCGGTGCTTGAAATTAACTTTACACTGTAAAAACAAAACAAAAAACTAACAACATTTTTACACATTAACATGTTTGATGTAAAATAACATTTAAAAAGTTCTGTTATTAAACATGAATTTTGAAATATTTTTATGAATTTTCTCCACATAAAAACACTTTAAAAATACAGTTACAAATTTAACATAATTTTCAAATATGTAATGTTTATTTAAAATGTAAAACTGTTACACTGTAGTTATGTAAATAATTAATGAAAATGAGTGACAGCAAATGAAATGTAGCTTTTGTAATTATGTATGGATTTAATTAACAGGTTTTGCTTACTTATTGTTTTGCTGTAGTTTTATTTATTAGTTGATAACATCTGCAAGTATTAATAAAAGGTATAATTATGCTAATTTCACAGATAATGTCTTTTATATGAGTTGTGTAGTGTCTAAAATTATTGACCAAAAATGATAAATATGACAATAACATTATAACATATATAACATTTATAACATATCCTTGGGGGGAAAAAGTCATGCTGGATATTCATTCTGACTAATGTGTTAGGAATGAAAGGAGGCCATGTTTGGGAATGAAAATGATCCACCTACAGAGGCTGAATTCAAAAACACCCTGAAAATCAGTGAAGAAATGATGCAGCAGGCTGGAACACTTTGCTGAAATTTCATTGCAGCGACTCAAAATGGTCCCGAGTCCTCAAACGATGTTACAGGCAGCATAACGTTCTCCACAGCTTTTCCAGAGCCTTTCACCTCTGTCACATGTGCTCAGGGTGAACCTGCTCTCATCTCTGAAAAGCACAGGGCTCCACTGGTGGACCTGCCAGTTCTGGTATTATATGGTAAATGCCAATCGGGCTCCACGGTACTGGGCAGTGAGAGTAGGGCCCACTAGAGGACATCAGGCCCTCAGACTCCCCTCATGAAGTCTGTTTCTGATTGTTTGGTCAGAGACATTCACACCAGTGGCTGCTGGAGGTCACTGTGTAGCTCTGCAGAGCTCATCCCGTTCCTCCTTGCACAAAGGAGCAGATCCTGGTTCTGCTGATGGGTTAAGGACCTTCTACGGCCCTGTCCAGCTCTCCTAGAGTAACTGCCTGTCTCCTGGAATCTCCTCCATGCTCTGAGACTGTGCTCGGGGAGACAGCAAACCTTCTGGCAATGGCACGAATTGATGTGCCATCCTGGAGGAGTTGGACTACCTGTGCAGCCTCTGTAGGGTCCAGGTATCACCTCATGCTACCAGCAGTGACACTGACCCTAGCCAAATGCAGAACTAGTGAAAACCAGTCAGAAAAGACGAGGAGGGGAAAATGTGAGTGTCCTCCACCTGCAAAGCCATTCCTGTTTGGGAGGTTTTTCTCATTGTTGCCCCTCTGGTGCACCTGTTGTTCATTTCATGAACACCAGAGCAGCTGAAACTGATTAACAGCCGCCCACTCCCACTCCCACTCCCCACATCAACATCACAGGAAAAAAAAGTGAATAAAAATAGAATGCAACAATTTCCAAATCTCATAAACCTATATTTTATTATCAAATGAAAACGTTTTGAAAAGGATTGGAAGCTTCACTCTGACTCTCAGCAGTGTCACTGCATTAAGTCTGAACGGAGGTGAGGAGATTAGAATCACACAGGAACATTTAAATAGAGCACAGTCACATCATTCTCAGTATGCATTCATCATAAAAATGTGTCTTTAAGCCCCAAAGCACGCTGGAAAGCATCAGGACCGAGCAGATGGGACCGCATCCTGCAGAGTCCTTCGCACTTCCCAAGAGCTGCATCCTTCTGACCGAGGCCACTCAAAGAATCCGAATTAAATCTGTGGGAGAACTCTGCTCCAGTGACGATACAAGTAAAACTTAACCAGGGGGAAGCTTTTCCAAACCTTATTCCGGGGAAAAGTCAGAAAACTTGTAGTTTGTCTAATCACATTCGACCAGTGTTTCCATACGTGCACTTTTTCAATCCTGATGACTTTAATCTGCCCAGAGGCTGCTTTGATTTCTGAGAAAAATGACACTGAAAGCAGAACGTCCTCACCGCTGGGATCTCCTCTCTGATCCTGTTGTTCTGGTTTTTCTGAAACCTCTTTGGACTTTTGTATTTTTGCCCACGTTGTTTAAACTTTTCATGAACGAGAGCAATAGGAAAAACAGCAACCAGGGTTCAAACCCTGTAAAAACGGCGTGGTGGCTGTGTGCATGATGAGTCAGTGTGCTGCTCTCAGTGTGAGGAGATTTGATGAGACTGTGCAGGTCTGAAACCTCCATGTGTTGTTGTTGTTGTTGTTCCCAGCGGTTCAGCTGCAGAGCTCAGAGGCTGCCGTCTGCAGAAAAACAAGCTGGGAGAGCGCGAGGACGCTGCTCAGCTGATGAGTCAATAAAAACAAACGTTTGAGTCTGACGTCAAATGGAAATCCAACGCAGACGGTTTATCAACGAGCACCAGCGAAGTTTAATGAAGACATCAGTCAGTCTGCCCTGATTACTCAGATCCTTTCACTTCCTCTCAGGATCTTTGCCCAAGACCAACAGTGCCCCCAGCAGCTGATGCAACATCATTACAGAGGGGGGGGGGAAAGTGCCATTTAAGTTTGAAACAAGGGGTGAACTGCTGGCTCTGAGCATTTGATGGAAAAAAAACCACTTAATAAAAAATGCATTTATCTTTAAAATGAACTAAAGCTTCAAAAGAATGCCAACTTTACATGTGAAGATGAACTGGGTCCAGGCTGTACTTTCATGTAATACCAGTTTGTACCACAAGTTGGTGCAGTGAGTCAGTGTAACCTTTAAAGATCTTCAGAAAAGATCTCAGATCTCTTGAAAAATGAGATTTAGTCCTGCAATGTCAGAGGTGTGCACCTTTATCAGACCGTGCACCCCCGTTACTGTTCGTGGGCTTTTGATTGGCCAACATTTTCTTCACGGTTAGTGTTATAGCGCCACCTGTTGCTTTGGTGTGCTCCTGACAGCGCTTGAGATCATCATTTCTCACTGAGACATTTATCAAAACTCAGAAAAATCCCGGTTTTAAAAAAAATACTCGTGTAACAATAAGTCAACTTTCTTCCGATTGGCTGCCCCACCAAACTTGAACATCCACCACTGCAACAGGAGATATACGACAGGAAACAAGCGAAAGCAAAATAGGTCCACTCTTAATAAAATTTTATTACCTGATTATTCTGTAAATGAGACTTTTACATCTTATTTATTAAAATATAATCACCTCCAAAAGTCTTTTTCTGTCAGATAAATCCTGATAAGTGCATTTAGAAAAGGACAAACAGCAAAAAACAATCAGTAGAAGAAAAGAAGGAAACAGCTCTGTGCTTCTTGCTCTTTTTTTAGAATAAAAGCAAATAAAGTCACAGATTCGGTCACAGAATGACTGAGTCTGAATGATGAGATGGAAGTAGGACAGTTTCCTGTTTGCTCCCCCCACCCCACCCCACCCCACAGCATTTCGTGCCACCTTTAGCAGACGACAGCGAGGCCCCGCCGCCGTTCACTGAGTCCCTCTGCCAGGGAATGATGAGAAAGTCAACACACGCATCTGTTATTTAACTCCAGCCTCCGATGCTGCTCGTTATTCACCGCTCAGTGCGGCTCCGTGTTCGCCCTGAAGACCCTCCAAAACAAACCCCCGAATCCCCCCAACACAGTTCACAGAGCCAACAAAAGCCTCCGCCTTCAGGAGGGTGCTCACAAGTCCTCAGTGTTATTTTCAGGCACTGTGGAGACACACACACACACACACACTCAGTCGTCGGGCTCAGTGACGCACTGCTCCACGATCTCTCTCAGGTTGGGGTTCTCCATGGCGGCCGCCACTCGCTCCTTATCGTTGATCTGTTTGTTAACTGGAGACAAAAACAGAGACACAACTGCTGTGACAACAGACGACGCCAGAAACCTCAGCACAGTTTTCACTGTGTGCTGCCACCTCCTGGTTAGCTGACCTCTCCAGACCAACACTGGACTGGTTTTTACAATGACCTCAATGGGCGTGGCTTTAGGGTTTCCTTTGGGAATTTTGGGCTTTGGGTTCCAAGAACAGATTTATCTTATGAGGTGTTCTGCAGGGGTCTACTTTAGGACCCCTGCTGTTTAACTCGTATCTGCTTCCATTCGCTCAGGTGGAGCTTTAGATTTGGCTCAGGTGTTGGTGTCGTGTGGACACTGGAAAAAGTTGGATCGGTGCAGCCCTGTTGCTTCAGATTAGGGTTTTAATGGGTAATCATACCTGTTTACATGTCTGTTCATGCACTAAACAGAGTCTTTGCAGAGTGTATTTCTAGTCACATGTTCCACACAATCCACAAAAACGTCCTTTAAAAAATAAATGAAGTAGACTTACTGTCTTCTTCAGTAGAATGTGTTCCTTCTGAAATGTAAATTTCCAACTGAGAAGACAAAGAAAAAGAAGTGGTGTTAAAAGGCTGCTTGTTTCTCAGTTATTTGTCCAGCTTTTACTCAATTAAGAGCAAAGTGGAGAGGATTTAAGACGCTAGCTCGGCGTAAAAGAGAACCACGGTGGAAGGCGCTTTAGGATTAGAAACTGCAAAATGACAGAAATAAATGAGGACACATGCAGATCAGAGAACAACAGAAGCCAATAATAATTTAAAACAGCTCTGAAACACAAACGCTGCTCAAAATGTGATTAAACAGAAATCTATCAGCACGCAGCACGAACACTCGGCCGAGACGCCTGGTGTCGATGAGAGGACATTAGAGATGATAACTGGACACCGGGGTCCGTCCAGATCTCATCACCCAGCTGCTGGTCGACCACAGCACCAACTAAGCTGAACACTGAGACTCGGCTGCAGTGCCCAAACATTTTAGGCAGTTTTAATCCACCTGTTTTTAAGCAACAGCTTATCAGGAAGAAGGCCCGGGGGGGCGGGCAGCCCCTCTGAAGTGCACTCCAACAGCAGTGATTAAGGGTCCCCGATGGGCAGACAGACGCCATCGTATGGATGGAAGAAGATGCTGGAAACGGCTGAAACTTAAGCCAAGAGAACATGAGATGATCCATCATCATCATTAATATGATGCTGTGTGGTTTTAATTACTCTTTACGAAAAAAAAAAAAACAGTCATCGAGTACCTCATGCTACCCGGAAAACCGGCTCCATTAAATAAACTTTCATTATCGTGGTACATTTTCTACCAGTGTGAAGCTGCATCGTGTTCTTTGCACCGAGATGACGTCCAGCACCTCTGATTGAAAACGCTCCTCTGACGCAGAGGCTGCTCATCACGCTTTAATGATGAAGCTTGCAGCTCTCCACCTGCCTCCACACTCTCCTGCCCGTCTGATAACCGTCCAAGAACTCCTCGATCTCTGACGTCGACCTCTCGAGCGGGCTCACAAATAAGCAGCTGACGGGCTGCCGAGGCCAGCTGAGAGTTCATCCACAGTGATATTCCTGTCTCCGATTCTCCAAGCTGTGCTCACTGATGTGTTAATGAGAGAACACCTGTGTCCTTCCTGGAAGCTCGTTGTCCTCTGCCTCCTTTTGCTGAATGTGGGAACGTTCAGATCGTTTTGTCATGTCTGAGTTTGAAAGGCCGTTTAAACTTCTGTTGTACAGAGTCAAAGGTGCAAAGTTGCTGTGGTTGTTTTTTTTGAGCGAGACAATCATATTTGGCACTGATGTCCAGCTGTCAAAGAAGCCACACCCCTAATAATCCAAGCTTTAAGCCTTAATTTAAACTGGTGACTCTCAGGCTGTGAACGTGTTTAGTTCTGCTGGAAAGTTACAACATGGGAGTCTGTGGGGACTGAGTCACTGTGGACCTGCAAAAAACAAGATGCTGCTTCACCCCCAAAAACACAGTCAGGTTTCCTCTGGCAGCGGTCTACTGACCGCCTTCTAGCATCAGTGAGACGATGTCATTTTAACCTAGACCAGGGGTCTCAAACCCGCGGCATCCGGCCCCGCCACCTTCCAGTTACTTTTTTGACATTTTGCTAACTCCTCTTAATTGGACGGAAAAGCGAAATGTCAAAAAAGTAACTTAAAGGGCCAAATTGTCTTATATTTTTGACATCAAATCGCGGACCGGAAGTAAGGGGCGGGGCCAGATGCGGGCAGCGAGTTTGAGAACCCTGACCTTGACCATGAGCCGAGCGCTGATGACCTCATCGAAGCTTCATTTATTTTGTCTATATTTCTTTTAGGCTTCTTTCCTCTCATTCTTTTCCATTTGCTTGACAAAAAAAGAGAATTTTGCTCAAGTAAATGACCCCAAATTAAAACTGGCTACATTACAATGCTGGTGATTTTCCAGCAGCTCTGACTGAAACCTCTTTGGCCCAAAGACTTTGAGAACAGAGCAAACAGGACAGATTCCTTGTTTTGGCTCAACAACCACATAACATAAAACGATCGATGGAGCTTGAAGCCAGAAGAGGTCAGGGTGAAAACGTGCCATTTGTGGTTTGGGTGCAGTGATCCAGATCAATCTGGAACTCACCTTGTGTTTAAATGGCAAACATCGCTGGAGCTTCACTTGTAAGCACAGGCCTGCAGACAGAAAAAAAAAAAAAACCCATCAGACGCTGATCACAGATGAAGAGCAACATTAGACCGCAGATTAGAGGAGCGCGAGTCAGAATTTATTGATGCCTGCAGGGAAAATAGAAAACACTGACGAGCACGTCAAATATGAAAATAATTCATGCTGATCTGAAATTCTAGAGTGAGTTACTGCAGCATGTGTTTCCATCACATTTCCAATCAAGTACCCAAACCCAGAGTTTGAAACCAAAGCCTGTGAAGAGTCAGCAGGTCCCCCATTCAACAAGCATCAAGTTCTCTCATTAGCTGCTAAATGAATCATTTTTCCCATCGTGTGCTGGTGGCCACCATGTGATACGTCCTCAGCCGCCACAGAACCTGAAGCAGGTATGATGTCGACCATCCTCGTACGATGTTCATCCCCTCGCCCTGATTTAGAAAGTTTAACTCAGCCAGCTCCTGTCGTTCCCCTGCAGGCAGGCTGGGGACGGCCCTCGATGCCATTCAGCTGCCTCGGTTCTCCCGTTACGCAGCCGGGCGGACTCTATCTTGGACTGCAGCTGGTTCTGTTCTGGAGATCCTCTGGAGGGTCACCCTAACCAGAACCTGGTATAGGTGCTGCTCTGCCGAGGCTGCGGAGCAGACTGAGGACTTCCACCTGCAGTCCAACATGTATGTGGTGAAATTTCAGTGAGCCAGAGCACCTGCTGCTGTGACGCGTCTCAGTTGCATCGGAAAAACTGTTTCAAGATTAGCGGCGGCAACTTCTGTTGGAACACATCCTCACAGGAAACGTTCACAGGACAGAAATCCCCGTGCTTCTGATTCCGGCAGAAATTTGTTAGCCGTTTTAAAATGAACCACTACGGGAACAAAATCAGAAGTCCTGCTGCAATATGCAGGTGAAGGAAGACTAAAATATCTACGTTTTGATGTATAAATTGTGTAATCAGAGGGAAAGGTTTGAATTTTTGTTCAGAATAATCTTCAGGCTGACGGCTCGGAGCAAAGAGGAAACCTCGATTTTCATCTCACTTAAACTGCGACTGGAAGAAAGTAGAAGACATCAAAACAAAGATTCAGTCATTAAAAGTCCAAAACTTTGTGACCCATTTAAACTTTGAATGACGTGTCTGTAATAAAGCACACCTGAGAGCCGGTGCTTCAAAGCAGGCTGGGCTTTTTATTCATGATGAGTCTCTATTCATTTATACGAAGTTTCTGGAAGCATTTCTATACAAATTTAGGGGGAAAAAAGCTATTTTGCTACCAAAGGTCATAACACACCATTTCCAAGCCGCACGTTCTGATCTAACTTTTTGTGGGCGTTCTGTCAAAGCTGCCTGACTCACAGAGAATAATGAAGCGAAGGATGAAGAAGAGGAGACCTTCAGCAAAGAAAGCATGAGCGAGCCTCCGATCATGTGCTCAGCCACCGTGATCTGCAGTGAGGAGGCACACTGCAGTTTAAAAGCAGGCATTAGTCTAAGCAGATGCTTCACTGTGAATTTGGGGCATGTGACAGATTTACATTTGCGGGGTTTCAGGGGGTTTCTTGGTGATGAATGTTGTAGTTAAAGCAACAAATCTGGTTACTTAACAGAAGTCTGCGCAATTTCCTGCTACTTAAACAAATTTGCTTTACGTCTGATGAAGCTCTCCTGTGAAATAAGCCAGAGAACTATTTTAATCATACTTCTCCTTCTAAAACCTCTTTTTTTTTTTTCTTATATGCAGGGGAAAAAAATGATCATGTGTCCAAACGCTGCAGATCCACGTGATTTAAGCCAAAACCTGATGGATTCAGGGAAATTAGGGCACCCTGTATGATCGACACATCTCAGAGGTGTAACTTCACAGCACGGTGAAGGAAGGATAGCGATGAGTCACCGACATCCCGAAGGAGCGACGCCGCATCCTGACATACTTTCAACATTTTAGTAATACTGAAACATTTTCTGCTCTCTGCTGCCAACAAAACGTCCCAAAGTGGACCCACAGATGTGGGGCTAACCCCTGCAGCTCTGTTAAAAGCCATAAAAATCCAGGAGCCCTGTCTCATTAAAACTGTATCTGCTCCATAAAAAAAACAGCTCCAGTCCCTCCGTGCACTGCTGGAGCCAAAGGAGGCCGAGATCACTTTGACCTGAAAGAAAGGCGCCGGTTATTTCACTGCTGTTCATCCCATTAAGAGCCGCCTCCTCGGGGACGCTCTGTCACTTCATTCAAACTCAAACTGACTGCGGCCGGCTGACACCGCGAGGACGTCCAGAATAATAAATACCAGCTCTGTGCATGCCAGCACTTTTATTCACAATAGATCACAGAAGTTTCAAGTGTTTAAAATGAGACGTTCTACTATTTCACCAAAACTATGAGCTCAGTTTGATTTTGATGGCAGCAAAAAAACAAACAGGAACAAAAAGGTTCTAAAGAGAACCCGATGAAGGAACATTTATAACTCATGAGGTTCACTGTCAGCAGATCAGTATAAAAGAGCACCTTAGAGAGGCAGCGTTTCTTAGAAGGAAAGCTGGGCAGAGGTTCACCAATCTGTAACAAACAGTCTACAAACTGTGGAACAATTTCAGAAAAACTCAAGACTGTTCTCACGTGTGTTCAGTACATTATCTCATCAAAAGATTCAGAGAATCTGCAGAAATCTGTGCACAAGGGACAGAGCAGAAAGTCAACACTAGATGGCCGTGATCTTCAGGCAGCACTGCAGTGAAAATGGGCCCGATTCGGTCCTGGAAATCCCTGCAAAGGCTCAGGAGCACTTCCAGAAATCCCAGCTCAGCTCACCGTGCCATCCACAGATGCAGGTTAAAGCCTGATTCAGACTTCTGCTCTGAATCTTTGTACAGCTACGACATAACTTGCGTAAGTAGCCTTGTGCTGATGCATTATGGGTTAATCACCGTGAGGTCTCGTCCCAGTGTTTTGCATGCGGTGCCGGCCGATAGAAACTAATAAAATGTTGGGACTTTGTTCCCTCCTGGGTCCTCACTCTTTGTTGTGGTCAGTTTTTCTTCGGGTGCACAGAGTACTGGGGATTTATGCTTCAGTGGGAAATCTACGGCATAACCTGATGTGCACTTCCTGAGAAATGTGACTACACGTCAGCTTGACGCAGACCGCAACGAGTCTGACTGGCCCGTTCAGCACCGTCGATTCTTCCCGTGCATTTCCAGACAAAAACCTCCGGTCAGTCCGCGGTTTACCTCAGCCATCAATGCATTCTGGTTTTATTCACATTATACACAGCATCCCAACTTTCTGGGGAGTTGAGGTTGGAGTTCAGAAAGCACGAGCTTTTTTATGAGCTCTGAGAATCCTCTCAGAGAGCTCGTCACCAAAATAAAAATCCAGCTCTTAGTCAGCTTCCTTGCTCCAAAAATATTCCTAAATTAAGGCCTTTACACACTGAGCGTGTTGCAAAAAAAATGTTTTGGATGCAGATTTGTCATATAACATATATACACACTGAAAGTGTTGCAATTTTGCAAAAAAAAAATTCATTCATCCTTGAAAAAAATAAAAAATGCACCACAGAAAAAAAATGTAAAAATAATAAATAAATAAATCTGAAAATAAAGCTTTATAGGCAGCAAAAATAATAAATCTGAAAATAAATGAATCAATAAATTGAGCTTGATCTGGAAAAAAATAAATGTTGCAAATTCTTCCTGCGAAACTATGCGGTCGGTCTGAACGGCTGCAAACAGGTGAGTCCGAAAAATATTTTTAATGCAGGAAACATTCATGTGAATTTTCTGTGTTTGGTGTGTAAAGGCCTGACCTCTGACCTTTGGGGAGGTTAACATGTTCTTTTAAACTGCATGATTGCTAGTTGTTACAGCTTTTTATTTCCTGATTAGTTTTTATTTTATTTCATTCTGCGTTTGTTTTCAGTCCTGCTGAGCTCACATCATCTGCAGAGTTAGAGTTGCTCTTTCTTTCTGACTTTTGTTGAAGCTAAAATCGTGCATCACTCTGGTTTTTAATTCTGCTCCACCTCTAAATGCTGCTGATCTCCAAGGATCTTTCAAAAGTAGATTTTTGGGGATATTTTGAGTTATTTCAAACCAGGTCTGAAAGAACTCAGACCCGGTTTCACCACCGGTTTGTGTCCTGCTCGTGTCTGCCGCGCTGTCAGGAGAGCGACTCACCGATCAGCGTAGCCAGAGAGCAGTGAGGGACGGTGGGAGAGAACTTGATGATGATGAGGTACTCGTCCTCTCCAAGGTCCTGGACCTCCACGCACTTCTCCGTCACAACCTCCAGCTCCTCCAGGGTGTTGGGCTTCTCTGGGTCCCGGATGGATTTGATCACATCTGTTGGAGTGCAGGAAAAGAAAACATGAGTCATCTGACCATGAGTTTAAAATCAGAAGAGAGGCAAGGCCTTGTGTTTAAAACCAGATGAAACAAACAGAACTATTTGATGACAATACAAGACGCAGAGTGGACAAAATTCCTGTTTTCAGGGTTTTTCCTGCCTTCGAATAGCCTTTTAGGATGGTGACAGTGAAGGAAAGCAGTCTCCCTCAGAAAGCTTGAATTGATTTGGGATTTTCTCTGATACACACAGGCCCAAATATATATAAACACCCCCACTAATATTTGGTTAAATGTCTCCACCTCGACCAGATGTTTGGGATCATGGCTTGAGTCTTGGTGGTTCCTGAACATCTATAACCAATTTCCTCTCATCTGAGGGTGACAGTGTGAGTTCCTTGGACTATCACTAATGGGACGATAACAGGCCTTGGCAGGTTAAGACATAGTACCCTCAGTACTAATTATTACGAGATTTAAGTGAGTGTGTGTTTATGTTTGAGCCTGTATGGATACATTATCACGCATGTGTGGATCAGAGAAGATCCAAAGTAAATTCAAACTTGTGTTTTAAAGTCAGTAAAGATGTTTTCTCTACAATCACTGCACCAAAAAGAACTCAATAAAGCCTAAGATGACCTTGACATTCAAGCCCACGATGAGAGGAAGGAAACTTCTGTGTTTGAAGTCTTTACTTCACACCATTAAACTCCAGTCAACAAGAAAATTCACACATTTGACTTTTCTTTCAAATATTTAAGCTTTTTACTACTAATCTGTAAAACCTGCTGAAGCTTATTACATAACAGACACTTTATCACATGATAATCAGGTGGGCGCAAAGGTGACAGAAAACTGTCATTGAAATAGAACATTTTTCTTATAGTTCCGAAGTGTTTGTCTTCAGTTCTCCGGTCAGCGGTGAGCTGGAGCCCGTCTACTGACGCAGCACAGCCTCCATTAGCTTCCATTAGCCTCCATTACCGGCGCCACGTACCGTACACTTCTAACGCTTTCTCCTCCATTTTTTTCGTCCTCAAGGCATTCCTGTTATCCGCCAGTCCGGAGAACTGTAAAACCTTAGTGACGGTTAACGAGACGAGGCTGAACACGGTTTCCATTTTCTAGAAAACGCCATAATAAACTGGGCCTTTCGCTGAGCCTTTGGCAGAAAAGCGGGGACGGTCGTTAGCGGGCTTCCGCAGATCTCTATCAGCGAGGATCGGCCCAGCAACCACACATAGCGTGAGCAGTAACCTGGAAGCTGTCTACAGACCGGCGGTGTGTGTCTCAGCCAATCAGCGTGCGACTTTCGCGTTCTAGCGCTTGGTTCCAGGAAAAGCAATCGATGTACGATGACGTTATTGCGCCCGAATAAACGATCTGTTTTTCTGTAGTTTCTGCTTTCGATTAAGTTTCGGTGAAGATCAGCTGACAGAAGAGGCAGCGCACGTGACGACCGGGACCAGCAGCTGTTTACCTGACCAGAGGAAATACCCAAGAAATATCGCTCTTTGAAGCTAAAATGTCTTCGTAACTCACATTTAACCCGGTAATCCGGACTGTGAGGCTCACCGTGTGAGGATGTTGGAGGTGGACCGGCGGATGCAGACCGGATCCACTGAGGTGGCTGTGATCCCGGAGAACCAGCACTGTGGCGATGTAGCGGACATCCAGAAAGCTGAGCTGGCTCCCGGAGGCTTCCTGCTCGGATGTCTCGGGGTCCGGGGACAACTGGTGGTGTGGGACCCGGCGGACAGAGAGGCTCCTCCGGCTGCAGTGGAGGGCAGCTACCGAGAGTGAGTCCCGCAGGCGATGCAGGGAAACCGAAAGTGTCAGCTAGACAGCCAGCTAAAGACCCAGCAGCCCAAAATGCAGAGGATTTAAACACTGAACCAGCTGTGACACACTTTAAACCTGAACACACACACATTTACTAACCACGATGTGAAAGAGGTTTTTATTTAGCCTTCCTGATTTCTTGGGTTGTTGGGGTTTTTTTTTGCATATATATTTTTTTGCATATTGTCACACATGCATGTTTCAGGTCATCAAACGGATTTTATTGGACAGAGTTAACCCGAGTAAGTACAAAATGCCGTTTTTAAATGAAGATTTTATTTATTAAGGGAGAAAAGCGATCCAAACCTACCTGAGCTGGATTCTTCAGTTGGCAGTGAGTTCATTCATGATTTAACGAGGCAGGCGGTTAATTTTTCACACAGCAGGTTAGCTTTGTTCCACTTTAGGTTATCATTTAAAAACTGCATTTTGTTTTTACTCGTGTTATCTTTGCCTAATATTAAATTTTGTTTGAACGTCTGAAACACGTGAGTGTGACAAATACGCGAAGAAACTCAAACAGGCTGATTTTTCTCATTACTTCATGTCTAAAATATTTTTAGGATTTGAATATCGACACAATAACAAAATAATAAATAACAAAAAAGTAATTTTCCTGTGACTAAAACCTCACCGGGTCACCGACATGTGTTTCTCTGCTGAAGTGTTTAAGCATGTATGTCAGAAAGAAAAACTGAGAAGAAGCTAACAAAATGCTGATAATGCAGCTGAGGAAGAGTTGGAGGTCATCAGTAGACGTGTTCATCTCTGTGTGTTTTGTATATTGTGCAGTTCTGTCTCCGGCTGTAAACGAGCAGTTTTTCTAAACTTTTCTTTCTGCTCCCAGTTTTTCCTGGGAGGAGGTGTCGGTCCGCTCTCGGGGTGTCAGCAGCTCCAGGCTGCTGGCTGTGGGATCTCACGGTGACCTGAAGCTGCTGGAGGTCAGGGCCGAACGGTCGGCCTTCATCTCCGTGCTCTGTGCGTGTGACTGTCCCGCAGACCGCCTGCTGCAGACCATCAGAGACCAGGACCACAGTGAGTACCAGAACCACCCCGCCCAGCCTGTTATGGATGCGTCACATTTACTGACTCAGTGTTTACTCTCAGCTGTGAGTGAGCTGCAGGTGGTGCAGGTGTTGTCCTTTGTGGCTGGTCGCTGCTGCGTTCTGCTGAACTCTGATTGGCTGCTGCAGCTACAGTGGCAGGGGGAGGAGGAGCCTCAGACGTTATCCTGCTGCGGCATCCAGCTGACCGACAGCGACCGACACTCTGCTGTCCATCACTGTGTCTCCATGGAAACCCTGTTTGCTCTCAGCTCCACTGGACTCATATGTATCCTCCATTGATTATAAGGCTTCACAGGTCACTATATACTACTACAAACAGTATTACTATGAGCATACTGCAACTACAGATCACCAAACTAGTCCATCTAAAGCTTAACTATATGACACTGAGCAAATAGCTGCAGTATACTTCCTAGAACGTCCTAAACAAGTCAGTACACGTACTAGTACACAAAAGGTCAGAGTGCTAGTAAGTGTTTTATCGCAGATTTACTAAACAGGGCAAATCAGTGTGATGCTGCAGTCACAAAAATGTGCTGATGAGAGGGGAAAGTCAGGTATGTGGTCCACCGACGATGAGCTCATTTATCAAAACAGGCGCAGCTGGTTCGTTTCAGTAATGACCAACAAAACCGACCTGACGAGGAAGCGAGCGTAGTATAAAATCAGGGTTTGTCCTCGTGTTTGTCTCTCGAAACAGCACATCGCTTCAGAGGCACGGCAGCTGAAGGAGGATCGATGTTTTTGATATAAAGCTGAATTTGCTGGAGGCTTGTAGCCGTCCTCTGGCTCGATCTGACAGCTCAGGAGAGCTGCGTTATTCCGATTAATTCCACCATATAAACCTGGAATCTGTAACAGCTGACCTGTAGGATGTGTAGAAGAAGAAGAAGACAGAACATTATTTACAGTCAGCTCCTGAGCCGTTTATACCTGCATGAATGTGCGCATTGCTCTTGCCATTTTTTTGCACACCATAGTGTAACATTCCGACATTAATCTAACACACTCCGGAGCTTTTCTGCATTTTAATCTGGGATACAACAGATCCACTATTGGAGAGCAGTTAAAAAACAACATTAAAATCAAATGGTGATGTTCCAGAGCTCTGTGTGCGTGCACTGCTGAGAAAAACCTGAACACTGCAAACTGCTCAGTTCACTGTAAAAAAACAACTCTGCTGCCTACCAAACTGGACGCGTCCCTGTGTGTTTGCTCTGGGATGCTTCCCTCTCTCTGACACTCCACATTACTTCCAGTTTGGCTCACTTTGATGCTGCCCGAGTTATTACTGAAGGACGTGGAGCTCAGCTCTGAAGCACTCAGATCCTTTCTCAAAGATTTGAGCCTCGTCCTGATAGCATCTCCCCGTCATTCCAAATAAACGAGCACCTCTAAACGTGCTTCTTTCTGCAAGTAATTCAGTGACATTTGCAGTAAATTGCCAGGTTCAAATCTTATTAAATTACTTTAAACGTCAAAGCACTCTGAGGTGCTCTTATATTTAAAATGTCTTTATGTTTGAGCCAAAAGCACTCCAGCATGTTTCGACATACAAGCCTTCATATTTAATGTGAACCGCACTTTTCTGCTGATGCTCTACCAAGACGAATCTTCAAAACCTGGACCAGGTGCAGGAGTCCAAAAGGGTGTCAACTCATAAACCCCACAAATGAACAAGCCTCTTCTTCTTTCAGGGGGCGGCACAGCGGATCATCCACCTCTTATCTCACCCTGTCCCAGCATCCTCCTCTGTCACTCTGCATGTCCTCCTTCACTACATCCATGAACCTCCTCTGAGGTCTTCCTCTTCTCCTCCTGCCTGGCAGCTCCGTCTTCATCCCTCCTCTGCACATGTCCAAACCATCTCAGCCTCGCGTCTCTGACTTTGTCTCCAAACCGCTCACACTAAGAACCAATAAGCGATATTAAAAAGCTGTGATATATAAGTTAAGCTAGCAGCCAGTAATGAAAAACCCAGAAAGCTTTCCTTTAGTTAAGAGACAGGAAAGAGGAATGAGACATTTCTACTCCCAAGTCTTTTCTTTGACTCCGCCCCCTCCAGCTGTGTATAGCATCTCTGATGGCACTCTACTGGCCAGCGTTAACCTGCCCGCCTACCTGAGCTCTGGCCCTGCAGAGGACGAGTTCACCTGCTCCTCTCCCTCCTCCCCCCCCACCCCCTCCTTCTGCCTCCTCCAGGTGTCGGCTGATCTCAGCACAGCCGTAGCCATCACACAGTCCCACACCGCCATCGCTATCGACCTCAACCACTACTTCAGGTATGGAGTCCGAGAACACGGTTTTTGTGACGTCTCTTTTTTCTGCTTTTTATTTTTCCCTGAGGCCTTTTTTTTTTTTGCCTAATCAATAAAAAGCATCAGTATGAATCTAGTTCAATAGAAATGAAGCACAGCAGTGTCTGTATTAGCTACAGGGCAGCCTCTCTATTTAGAGGGTGTTTGAGGAAGTTTCACAGATATGAATTTGTGGTAATTCGAGTGAAAATTGTCCCATTTAAGAGGCCATCAAGCACTCTGACACTATCCTCAAAATGAGGGTCGAAGCAGGACGGGTGAGGGCAGCGTGATAACGCCGAGGATCAGTCGGCCCTCTGCTCAGCTCTGATCCTGTCTGATGTGAGACTTCCCGGCTCAGCTGGAGGAAAATTAAACTGATTAACTGCATCGAACAGCTGAGACTCATCTGCGGGCCAATCGTGCACAGAGCAAACTTCAGAGTCACAAATCTGTCTTTCAGGATGTTTCCAGACCACCTGCTGTGTGCCGGCCCCCAGCCACGCCCCCCCCTTCAGCCGCAGCACCCCAGAGACCAGGACAGTCTGTCCAGCTCCAGCTTCAGTCTCACTGCCCTGGGAGGGGCCTTCAGCGCTGACCGGTAAGCTGCCGACCCCCTGAGAGACTCGACTTTTATACATGATGAGCCTGAAGATAAGCGTCCATACTGGATTCATGAGATCTGATAACTCTGAGGGTTATTAGATATTAGAGAGCTGCTATACTACAGATGAACTCAAACCTTTTTGTTTTTTTTAAATTAAAATGGTATTTGTGGGTTGAAAAAAGGATTAGAGTGAACTTTATTTCAGCATTTATTTGAATTTATTGAGAATGATTCTGTTTCAGGCTCACAGACGCGTTTCTGAATGATGGTGAATGAGCTCGTTCTTATAGACCATTTATATATCGAGCGCTCAAAGAGCTGCATGCAGCATACCTCATTCACACACATTCAGGCAAGTCTAAGTGCTTTCTATCTAACACTCACACTCCGATCAGTGTGAACGGATCAGGAGCAACTTGGAGTTCAGCATCTTGCCCAAGGACACTAAGGCATTGCTGTATGCCTTAGTGTCCTTGGGATCGAACCACCAACCTTAGCAGATGATCTGCTCTGCCTCTTGAGCCACAGCCACCCCTGAAAGACTGAATGGTCACTCAGCGCTGAACTGAGTGACCATTCAGTCTTTCAGCACTTCATTGTTGCTAATATCTCCACCTTTAACCTTTCACCTTTGTCCTCAACTCCAGCTCCTGGGAAGGTCGTCTGACCTCCATGTACAGCAGAGCACAACAGGCCACTGCTCCTTCCTCCTCCTCTTCATCTCGGCTTCCCAGGACCTCCTGGTCCTCCTCGCTCCCCCACCTGGACTCCCACCTGGCTCCATCCTCGGCCCACAGCAGAGTGCCTCCGGGTGGGCTGACCGTTTCTTTCGCCGTCCCCGAATCGTCCGCTCCGTCTCAGCTCACCGTCTCCGAGTTCTCCGCTCTGCTGACCTTCATCAGCCCGGGCAACAGACAGACCACAGTGGCCTTGTGGGAGATGGAGCACGGGAACGTGAGCTACCACCAGGCAGAGGGCGAGGCGGCTCCAGTTCAGCGCTGTGGAGAGAGGCAGCATCGCCTGCTGCTGAAGAGTAAGTGGGTTACAGACACAGCACTCTGAGTCAAGTCTTTCACGGTTAGTGTTTTCCTGAGTCCTGGATCACTGCAGCAGTCTGAGGTGTTCTCAGACTGCGTGCAGTTATTCGTCAGAAATGGAGCTTCAGCTTTTAATTTCCTTTAAGCTTTTTTTTATACGCCCGTCAAAAGATGAGACGATGTGATCACCCATGGCGGGCGGCGTCCGTTGAAGTGTCCGCTCAAAAACTCGAGAACCGTTCGGTCTGCACTGACCAAACTTCATGGGCTGATAGCTTATGACCAAAGCAAGGTTGGGGTTGTATATGGGGTCACTGGGTCAAGGTCACATAATTATTACATCTTTGTTTTTCATGTGACAGCGAACAGGGTTAATACAGTGTGGTGGGCGTATGTCGCCCCGCTGGGCGGTGCTCTTGTTGAAAACGTGCAGTTTGTTTCCGACCTGCTGCTGGATCATCTGACAGCTCAGGTTTCTTTGAGAGTTTTTCCTCTTTAGAGCTCAGTGATCATGTTTGGAGCAGAATTTTGTCAAAACTAACTGAAATGTCAAAATCCCAAATTATAAAATAAGATAAGGTTTTATTCGTCACATGCACAGTTATACACAGTACAATGCACAGTGAAATGTATTTTGTTCCTGCAGCCAGTTTGAAAGAAAAAGCCGTAAAATCAGAACTTTGTTTCTATTTTCAGACTTTGAGTGTTTGAAAGAAATCACAGAAAACTGCAGAGAGTACAGTTTATTTCACAGCCGCTGTCTGTCTGTCTGTCTGTCTGTCAGAGGCCGGTGTGTTCCACGTCCTGTTCTCCGTGTCGCAGCAGGACCTGCTCGGCAGGTTGATGCTGTTCGGTAGCGCAGCGACAGTGGACGCAGTCTGTCACCTGAACAGCTGGGGGCGCTGCTCCATCCCCATCCACGCCCTGCAGGTAGGAGACATTAATCTACAGCAAACACAGACCTACTTAGAAAGCTGCACGGCTTTATGATTACAGGAAAATGTTTGTGAACCCTTGGACATCTTTGATAGTTCTGTGTAAATATGACATCAAATCCTCAAAGTGAAGAGAACCAAATGAAACAAATGAAATAAAAATCTCACACTGTCATTTATTCATTAAGAAAACAGAAACAAATTATTTTTTTTGTTCATGACATTTAGATGAAGGCAGTTTGTCTTCTTTTGCTCTGCAGACTGGACTGAAGAACCGTCAGCTGGACACGGTCGATTTCTACCTGAAGAGCAAAGAAAATGTCCTGAACCCTCCGGCGGCAGCGCTCAGCGGTGCCGATCAGCCAGCGGCCTCCACACTGAGCCTCACACACAGTGCGTATACTCCACATTACACTAACACTGTGGCGACTACAAGCACTGAAGCATACACACAGCTCAGAGACATTTTTGGATGCTGTCGCATAAAACATTTTCCAAAATATTCCAAAATGACATAGACTGTATATAAAAGATGGTCACCCACCAGAAATGACTTTAGGGCAGCATTTCCAGCATTAGTGGTGATTTCTAAAAGAAGAAGTCTGCACAAAGCTTCATGAATTTTAAAAACAGAATTTGCAACATCTCTTAATAAAAGGCAAATCTGCATTTTAGTGATTTTATTGCAGTTCGTACTAGTCTACAAAAAGGTTCCAAGCTCTATGAGGTATGTAGACATGTTTGAGTCATGCATGCAGAGGTGTGTGTAGTGGCACCGGCGTCCTCTGGTGTCCCGCACAGCAGTGCAATTGGGCTAGAGTAAAGTTAATCTTCTGCCTAACAGCAGTGCTGCAGTGAAATGGGTTTCTACTTACTTTCCTATAACTCCACTGCACTTTATTTTGAAGGATTTCTATATTTGAAGTATATCGAGTTTTTCAGTCATCTCAAGCTGCAGTATTAAAGTGATAGACACATTGATGAATGATTAGTTATCATCCAGTAATATCATGGATATATCACGATTACTCACCCCTGCAGGTGTGCAGGAGCTGCGTCCCGCCTTAGACCTGCTGTGTTCAGCTGTCAGAGACTCGAACAGCGAAGCTCAGAGCCGACAGTTCTCCGAACAGCTGCTCAACATCACCCTGAGCTTCGTGAATACGCAGATCCGCTCCGTGCTGTCCAGCACACACCGTAAGAAAACACACTCATGCTGTAGCTGGTCACTTCAGTGTAAACCCCCAGCATTTATATTATATTCTGAGTTGAAGCTGTTCTGCTGTGTCTGCAGACCAGGACTCGGGTGTGCAGAAGTGCATAAACGTTCTGGATCAGTATGTCACCGAGCTGAGGAGCTACATGAAGAGATTCCCCTGGTCTGCAGGGCCCGACACGTCCACTACCAAAGCTGCTCCTCCAGCTGAGGTTGAGGCTCAGCGGGATGAGTGGGAGCAGCTGTCAACAGAGGTAGTCTTTTTTTTCAACTTTTGTAGGATATGATTTTTAATTTGGTCCTAAAACCCCAGTAACCTTCCTTTATAATGCTGAAATATATGTGTGAAAAGCTGAAAAGTGTTGTGTTGTGTTCACGTTGCAGGAAGTGGTCCATCAGTCCATCCTTACCAATCAGATCCCCAGAGCTCAGGCGGTCCTGCGGAGGCGGAACCGGCCCGAAAATCGCCTGTCGGCTCTGAGGAAGGAGGGTCTGCGTCAGGTGTTCTCCTGCCTGCAGCGCCGAGACCTGCAGACCGCCAACACGCTGCTCACCAACATGGTGAGAACGGCTCACTTCAGACACATTCTTCTGCATGAGGAGCAGTTCTCAAGAAAAAGTACAGAAAAATGCAAACACACCTGAAACTCATAACTACACATTCTAAGGAAATTCAATATAATAACATAAGGAAAAGAACAAAGAGGAACCATCACAGTGAAGGAAAGTTAAGCAAAAAGTGTGGATTGTTTTACCAGTGGATGGAGTGGGAGTTTTTCTATATCTTCTGTTCCATGTTCAGATTAAACGTGACCAGAGTTTCTAATAATGAGACCAGCTGATGTAGAAATCATCTAAAGCTCAGGCTGAGGGCTGCTCTAAACACTTATCACAGTTTTTTCTACTCTTGGCTCTGTATGATGTCATAGAGAATGGTTATCCCAGATGTGGTCAGGTGAGGCACAGAGGCCCCACCCACCTGCAAATCAAACCTTGGGCTTGAAGGGGGAGGGGCTAAAACAGCTTGTTTCAGGGGCCCAGTATGAGATGAGATAAAGATGGATCATTTTGGTCAGTGAATCATGCAAAGCCACTCTAACAGATGCTCTACGCCCCCGCTGTCCTGTTTCCTGACCTGTGTGAACTGATATCCCGAGCTGCTGATGAATATTCCACATCTTATCAGAACTGTTAGCCGAGGGGGGAGTTTGAGTCAGCCCCACAGTAGCCCGACCCCCCCACCACCACCACCACCACCTCCGCTGGCTTCCTTCCACCCCTGCCCGTCCCCACCCTAGTGCTCCTACGCTGTTTTCAACCTCATACGGTGCCCCCTACTGGGCAAAATATGAGATGATTTTTTTTTCCTCACCTGTCCTGTCCTATACGTTTCCCTCTTATCAACGGTAGTGCTGTACAATGGCTGCATGACCACAGACACCTGTCCCCCGTGGTTGTTCTGTTGTTTGTCTTCTCTTGAATGGGTGTTCTGGAACGGCAGTGTTCATTGTATACTTGTGTACAATGACAGTAAAGTTCAATCTAATCTAACCTAACAGAGTGCAAGCATGAAAATACAGAGTTACAGATTAGACCCACTTTGTTTTCTTCAGCATTGAAGTGGGCGGTACATCTATGTGCACCCTGCAAACAGGAACTTGATTTGGCATCTTTTTAACTGTGACAGTTAAAGAAAGTCAGAACATTTACGTGCAGTTAAAACCAGGGCTGAAACTAAAAGACAGTTACTGAGTCCAATGTTGTCATTTCTGTTTATTTTTTGCTCAAAGTATCCTGATTGTGGAAACCCTGAAGTCCACACTTTTAGGAGAGGTGGGCGCTGACTCCAGATCTGCACTTAAACAGAGCTGGAGATCAGCAAATTAACCTCTGTGAGTTCATTCGCTGATCTCCTTGAACTTCCCAAATGCTTCTTCGACAGCTCCGTGTCTCATCTTGCATTCGGCTAGTGTGACATTGAGCTGCAGCACAGCTGACTAACTTTCTAAATGAAGTCAAAGTGACAGGAATTCAAGCGTTAAGCTGCTTTGTGTTTGGGTTTGCAGGGTTTCAGTGTGAAGCAGCAGCTCCACAGTATCTGCCTCCACACAGATGACAAGGAGCTCCGGGAGTTAATGGTGAGCCGCGTGTTTTACAGGAAACACAACCAGCCACAAACTTCCTCCTTCTTTTTCCGTCTTTAATAAAATTATGTATTTTACTTTGAAAAGTACTCTCTAGCTTGCGTTTTGTGTAATTTTTATTTGCAAGACTTCATATTTTTCTGAATGTGAACTTTTGTTCACCTATGACCTCTAAACTGCAGTGTTGTGTTTATGGCTCTCTCTTGTGTGTCTCACCTGTCGGGCAGGTGGAGAAGCTGTCCAGCCGGAGTTGCTTTCCAGAGGAGGAGATGCAGAGTGTTCTGTTCATCCGGCAGATGGAGAAGCTGGGATCGCAGCCGGCCGTCCGCTGCACAGGAAGCACCTCGTGTCAAAGGTAAATATGGCGTGCTGCCGCTAGCTGAATACACTGGAACAGCACAGAGTTCCCACCAGTGAACTTTGAGTTCAAGCTGGACGGGCCGACTGAAACCGATCCAAACCTGCCTGTTTTAGGAGGCAAAGGGCTACAAAACAGATGTTTTAGCTCCTCTTTCTTTAAGCTGAAGAGCCCACTGAATTTTTACATTTTCGATGGTTAGCTCAGCGACAGCTGTGTTCAGAGGTTTCCTCCCTCTCATCCTGAGCATGAATGTCAGGGTCATTTTGGGCTTTACTGATTTCTTTGACTTGTTCTTTTCCCGGGGTGCAGTGATCGTACAGCGTTTAATGGCTTTAAAAAAAACAAGTTTGAATTGATTTGGGATTTTCTCTGATCCGTACAGGCTCAAACACACACACATCTCCACTAATATCTGGTTGAATGTCTCTTAGCAAGTTGCACCCTGATCAGATGGTTTTGGTAGCCATCGACAAGCTTCTGGCATAATCCTGGCTGGATATTTGACCGCTCTTCTTGGCAGAATTGGCAGAGTTCATTTAAATTGGTTAGTTTGAGGGCACAGACCCGGATTTTAAATGTAGTCCACACATTTTTGGGAAGGCCATTGTTGGGATCATTGTCCTGCTGGAACACCCAACTGTGTCCCAAGTTTCAGCCATCTAGCTCATCTGAGGTGAAGTTGAAGAATTTGGAGGTCGTCCTCCTTCTTCATTATTCCATCCATCCATTTTCTTCCGCTTATCCGGGGCCGGGTCACGGGGGCAGCAGCCTAAGCAGAGAAGCCCAGACCTCCCTCTCCCCAGCCACCTCCACCACCTCATACGGAGGGACCCCAAGGCATTTCCAGGCCAGCCGAGAGATATAATCTCTCCAGCGTGTCCTGGGTCTGCCCCGGCGCCTCCTACTGGTAGATTTATCCATCCACTTTGTGCAATGTACCAGTACCACTGGCAGCAGAACAGCCCCAGAGCCTGATGCTGCTTCCACCATGCCTGACAGCTGGTACAGTGTTCTTTGAAAGCTTCACCTTTACTCCTCCAAACATCCCTCCTATCATTGAGGCCAAACAGCCACCAGCTTCATCAATAGTTGACAGCCAGCTCTAAATCCTGAGCCGCCATAAATCACAAGATTTTTGAAGGCCATAACTAAGCAGTGATGACTGAAACGGTCCATCCAGGAGATGTGAGTAATTTCAGACTTCTAAAGTTGACTTCCACACGGTCGGACGTGTATGATTTGACTCTACACTCATACAGAAAGTACTTTATCTGTACTAATGTTGGTACTTGTATCAACCTGTGATTGTTATGTGCTGTGATATTCGGCTCACTTTTCCACACATTTACCTGATGATTTGAAATATGAACTCAAACACTGTAAACCAATTTATGGAAAATTAGGTCTGAATATTGTCCTCATTTGCACTTTCTCACATGTAGAATGCACAGACTGTATATAAAGCATGGCATAGCCACCATGAGGTCATCGGTTAGTTTAGTTAGTGGATTTTAAAGCCCCAACTTTAACCACCGTGTTGTTTTTTTGGAGCCAGAAGCGACCGTATACATCCACAGACTGTATGGGAGCATCACACAGATACCTGCTGATCAGTAACAGCCAAATAAAATCCTCGAATTTCTCTCACCAAAACTGGAGCTCAGTCTTCTTGGACGCTCTGTTAGTCCATTGAAGCGCACAGCAGCCATGTTATTGGTCAGGTAATTGCATTGAAAAGGCTCCAACAGCACAAACGCATCCAGAGGTCCAGTTCAGACTCCAGGTAGCTGAGGTGAAGCCTCGCAGGCAGACAGACGGCAGTCAGAGAGGGCCCTGACTCCCAGTATTTCCTCATACTGCTGTTATGACGGGGGAACTATCCATGCTCTCTGCCATTAATTCTCATCAGGTAGCTTTTTTTCTCAGCCACTTCTTTCATCGTCGTAAACGTCCTCACTACCATCTGAAGCCTCTGTGCGCTCCGAGCTGTTCCTTTTGCTATTTTTGTTCCTTTTTATGTTAACTGCCCTGAACCTCCTCTCCAAACCCTCTGAATTCTCTCTTTATCTCCTCTAAGCCTCCCTTCAAGCCTTCTCTTCCTTCTGCAGATATCCCTGCTTTATATATTCAGACGTTTATGCATCTAAGTAAACATAAACTCTTTGTTTTGACTTTGAGAATGCAAAAACCTTCCAGGATTGTTCAGATGGTTCGTGAGGAGGGGGAGGGCGAGGAGGTTCTGAAGGAGCTGCAGGGACAGAGGAGACCTCCGGAAGAGGAGGGGGGACTCTGGAGGAAACTGAGACTGGACTGGGTGAGGAACTGGGACCACAGCTGCAGGACAGCCATCCTCCTGTCCAGACTCCAGCACACAGGTAGAACACTAAGTCGGGATCAGCGACTTAAAAGTCTGTACTCAGCATTTAACAACAATTTCCTTTCTCCATTAGAGCTGAGCTCCTGCGACTCTTCAGTGTTGTGGCGTTATCTGACCGCCCTGCACGACCAGCGCCGAGTGGTTGACTGGATTCAGAATACGGGGGCCTCTGGCGCTCCCCGGTGGCCGGACTTCACCCCAGAACTGGTGAACAACAGCACAGCCTGCAGCAGCTACATGAGGGAGAGCATCCTGGACCTGCTGGCTAGGTACAGCAGCTCACTGAGGAGTCATCCCAGAGATGATATTTTGGTTGGGAATACACGAGTAAACATGGTTACAAATTCCTGCAAACTCATGTGAATGTTGGCAGCTTCACTGTGAGCACTGGGAGGCCAGTGATCAGTATTTTCATGCTTTCCTAGATCTGAAAGAGCAAATACGCTGACCCTCGACATGGCAGAAACATGATCAGAAGCTCCCTGTTTAAATGACCGCGGAGAGCCTGAGAGCTTTCACCTCAGTGGTCACCAGGGCATGAAAACTGTGTCTACAGAATCACAAATCTGTGATCAGACACAACCATAATCATGCAAACTTAAGGCGTGGTTACTTGATGGGAGAAATGAACCGCAGGGCTTTTTTTCTTTTCCGGCAGGAGAGGTGTGTTCATCCCGGAGGAGCTGGCAGACCTGGAACAGCTGCTGTGGAGGTTGGCTCAGGGTGGAGGCCTGATGGCTTCATCTCCTCCCATCCCTCAGTACCGCTCCCCCCTCGGGCTCGACCTCCACAGCGTCTTTATCGCCTTCTGTCTGCAGCACAACCTTCAGTACCTGCTCTACACCTACCTGGAGCACTACAGGTGTGTGTGTGTGTGTGTGTGTGTGTGTGTGTGTGTGTGTGTGTGTGTGTGTGTGTGTGTGTGTGTGTGTGTGTGTGTGTGTGTGTGTGTGTGT
>JASGAU010402685.1:0-15327 GCA_030220045.1 Australoheros facetus
GTGTGTGTGTGTGTGTGTGTGTGTGTGTAATGGTGGGGAGGTTGGGAGGAAGGGGGTTATTTATTGATTGATTTTTTGGTAAAATGATGTCACTGTGTTGGTGGTATTGTGAAGGCTTGTGAAGATGTTGTTTTAGTAGCACCATGTTTGAGTGACTCCAGGAAGAGTAGCTGTACTTGTTAGAGCTAATGGAGATCAAAATAAAATAAATAAATGTGTAAATCAAAAGTGTTTTAAAGTTTAATGGCTTGTCTTTGTTTACAGTGACTTTATCTGTTTTATAATTAAGCATAAGCAGTTGTGGATCATAAAATCTGTGCCAGCCAGCTGTAATTTCTCACATGTTGTATTCTATCCTTTATGGTGAATTTCTGCCAACCACAGCTGATCATACTATAGTATACCATACAGTTGTACTGTGTTTTTCACTGAGAATGACTGTTTACAGTATAGGTTTTGTTGTTATAGTACACAGCTTTATAGTACAGGTGGTATTTTTAAAGGAAATTACCATAAACAGGTTACAGTGTATCAGTTTTCTGTAATTACTCTAAATGAAATAGTTCTAAACTGTGAAATTTCCAGTAGACAAAAAACTACCATAATATCTTAGACATCATCAGAGTATTATTTGTCCTGACCTTTGGGAGGAGGTGGTGTTTCAGATGGAGTCCAGGGCGGTTCTTTTATGGGGAGAATGTGAACTTACTTTGGTCCAACCCAAGTTTCAGGTGCATGCTGCAGGTTTGAGCTACATAGCTTCCTGTAGTTTGGTATGCTTTACATTGTGGGATGCAGCAGAGTACCACAGATGTGCACTAAATTCTCCTTGCTCCTCCTCATTGCTGTCACAGCACCTCCGTCTTGTGTCTACTTCTGTTGCTCCTGCCTCTTGAGGTGACCATTGTGAAGTGACCTTATATAAATCAAATTCAGCTGTTCATTCCTTTAGTCTTCTGCATTACTATCATCTACAGGACAGGAGGGGAGGAGTTTGTTTGCGGCATATATCATATTTCCTCATGCAACCATAAAACAGATGGAAACTTTTTAGTTCCTTAAAAGTTCCTGGGACAGAAAGTTCTGGGAGGAACTGTGGCTTACATGTCACAGGTCTCAGTGAGTCCACATACAGAAAAACCATCAGCCAAGAGTGTGACAGATGACGCAGAGGAATATGGTAGAATAGGGTCGCAAAGTGAAAAATTGGCTGCAGATAAATCTGCTGCTCCGCTGGGTTTTCAATGTTTTTGAGCAGCACAACAACAAAGGGGGTTGAGGGGGTTGAGGGGGCACCGAGGACGCCATCTGGGCATCACACATCGAAGCATGCACAGACACTGAGCTGAGCTAACCAGCCATGATGACCTACTGTCAGGCTCTCAGAGTGTGTGACAGTCGCTAGCAGAGATGCAGGACCTCAGTGAGAGTTTTTCACTCGCACAGCTCAATGAGGAAAAATCAGTGGAGCAGATTCCAGTGGAGCCTCTGCAGGAGGCGACTGAGAGGCAGCAGGAGCCGTGGATCAAGGAGGAGTGGAGGTCTGTAAAATGGACTTAGAGAGATATGAATAAATTACTTTAAGCAGCAAACTATTTTTTGAAAACATGAATAATGGAAAACGCTGCTTGCAAATGTATTCAAGCTTTTCTCCTCGGCAAAGCTCAGTTCATTCATGTACACGTTACAATGTAACTTTCAATACAAGCGAATTAGTTGATCTATTTTAATGTCTAAGAGCAATTCAGAATTGATAATCACAGATCTCAGTATAATCAGCCTGAGGCCAAGGCTCAATGATCAGAGTTTTCCAAAGTAAGTTAAAGAACAGCAAAGCAGATGAGACAAACATGCTCTTAAACACGCAGAGGCAGTCCACCAAATCATCACGCAAATAAAGTATCAATATCCAGTACACACACTGGAAAAACAGACTGCCACAACTGGACAACAAGAAAACCGGTGAGAGAGCCGTTTTTACATTAAAGTTCCCTCTTCATGTAAACCCCTCCCCGAGTTTTCAGACCCAACACGTTAGGGGCTTCAGTCCCAAGAGTGAAGAATCGCGCTGTAGTCTGTCGCTTCAGTGTAGCTGTTTATCGGTGTGCGCTAACAGCTGACCCCATAATAAAATCATTTCTTGTTCAACTATGTGATTAAGCTGTGTCACCTCACATTCAGGGCAGCAAATCCATCAGTCACTTTCTGATGACTCACTCTCTCAAGCATCTCTTCCTCAGATGACATCAGCACTCAGGAGCTTTGCTCCATGGGCCTCCTGAGCTGATGTAAGAAAGTATCTTATCTTAAACTATCTTATCTTTCATTATAAATGACTTCTGCCATCATCCCGCAGATGCAGAGAAACTGGATTTATTATTCAGTGAATTTCATTGCAACACTGTGTGGAAGTCAAGGACGGTGCTTCTGGATTGCAGACCGGGGTGGTGGCGCAGTGTCAGCAGTGATGCAGACTCTGTACTGGCCTCTTATGGTGAAGAGAGAGCTGAGTGTGAAAGTAAAGTTGTTGATTTACTGGTCGATCTGCGTTCCTCTCCTCACCTCTGGTCATGAGCTTTGGGTCGTGACTGAAAGCTCATTTCTTCCATTTGTATCACGGATACAAGTGGAAGAAACGAGCTTCTTCCAAAGAGCGGCCGGGCTCAGCCTTAGAGATTTGGGAGGTACTAAGCGTAGAGTCATTACTTCTCCACATGGAAAGGAAGCAATTGAGGTGGTTTGGGTATCTGAGCATGCTGCCTCTATTGGTGAGGTGTTTTTCCTGTTTGTCTTTTTTCATATTAACACTGATGTTCAAACTTTTTTTGTTTTTTTTTAAATTGAGCCACAGTGAGGAAACAATATTCAGTGCCTCTATTATTTCAGCTGGAGCCTTTTTCACTGTCACTGAGGTGGAAACTGGAAAGCTGCATCTTCTCTGTCTTCTTCTTTTGACACGATTATTTCAGTTTCTTTAGGACTCTCTCCTGCTTTCTTGCCTTAGAGATGCAGGCTTATCTCTTACATCATCATCACCACTTTCTCAGCTTCACCTCAGAGGTAAACCTGTTTCCTTATAGATAGACATGGGTGCTTCCCATCGCCGGTCACATTAGTCATAGTGCTCGATGTTCTCATTTCAGAACAGTTGCAGTTATTTCTAATGAACTCTATCATCTCGCTCTGACTGGCAGATGTGAGCGGTTTGATGGAGGTAAGAAAGGATCAGACTGCATCATCCACCCTAGGAATCTCATTTTATTCTGCTTTTCTACAGTTTCTTCATGACTAACACGCAGGTCACTGCACCTGTTTTATTGGAGCTCTCTGCTGTAAAACGCTGCCCTGAAATAGATTTGCTTGATAGCTGTTCCAACAAATTACACTTATGTGACTGTGCGGCTTCTTGATTTTTTTTAAACAGGCTCGGTGCCTTTCTCCAGTTCTTGACTCTGCCATTCACAAATGTGTCATTTTTTAAATATTTTTTACAAGCAACCAGAAAGCAGCATTTTCCCAGGCAGAGGATTCCAGCCCTTTAAAATCCTGGAACCGGCTTTGTTGCTTGCCAAACTAATCCTGTGGATGCTGAGACAGCTTTAACCAGTGTCCTTGTCCCCTGCATCAGTAGAAACATCTTGAAAACCTGCTGCTCAGTCTCAGTTTCTGTGGTCTGCTCCCTCCGTGTACTGTCAGCTTATACAAACAGCACATGGTTAACTAGGAAAGCATGGTGTTCATGTACATGTCCGCTCACACCCTTTCTTCTTGATCCATGTCGATTTACAACAATATTCTAATTATTTGGCTGCTGCTGACGTCCTCTCGCCTGGATTTAAATCTGCACTTCTGATTTGTGCCATGAAATAAACCTCTTTTCCTGCTGTAGGATTATTTATTAATCATAAGCCAGCCCTGTGTGTGAGCGCACTGTATCATTCAAATTTTAGCTTCATGCAGCAAATGCTTTTCTAGATATTTAGTCCGCCCACTTTCAGACCTTGGTTTGTTTGTTTTTTTGCACTTTGAAATCTGAGGCTGTGTTTGAATGAATGTCTCACATTCTTGTTCAGACATGGCCTCAGATTAAAAATGGAGGAAAATGAAAGTGAGTGGACTAAATAGCTAGAAAAATCTTTGATCTTTGGGGCCAAAACTTTACAGCAGTCAGTTTATCTACATCCAAACTTTGGATGAGCTGAAGGTCCGTGATGATTGATTTAAGATTTAGGAGTGCTAATATGAAATTCGTGCTTGAACATCCTTAAACGATCTAAATGCACCAGTGAGCTGCATTTCACATGCAAAACTATAGAATCCGATTTTTGTTACTGTGGGAGATAAAATACAGTCACGAGTGCGTGTAGAGCTCAGCAGCCATGACGCACGGTAACGAGCTCTCCAAGCTGAACTCTACTCGCACGAATCAGTCTGACTTTTGACAGTTTGGAGGGCGGAGCCCAAAGGAAGAACAGCCCTAATGTGATTGGTCACTTTCAAAGCAGCGAGGGCTCTGTGACTGACAGGTTCAGTTTACACTGGGTTACACCGTGGCAGGTGTTTTATGCCGTGTTTTGGTTGATTTTGGTCCATGTCAGCATGACAGCATCACACTGGCTGTGACTGTGGAGGCCACCTGAGTGCAGTGAAACCAGTCTGAGATGATCTGAGCTCTGTGACATGGTGTGTTATCCTGCTAGAAGCAGCCATCAGAAGGTGGTTATACTGAGGTTATAAAGGGATGGACACGGTCAGCAGCGATACTCAGGTAGGCTGTGGGGTTTAAACAATGCTCTGTTGGTACTGAGGGGCCCAAAGTGTGCTATGAAAGCACCCCCCACACCATCACACCTGCAGCAGCCTGAGCACAGCAGAAATTAGGACTCATCAGACCAGGTAACGTTTCTCTGGTCTTCTGTTGTCCAGTTTTGGTGAGTCTGTGTGAACTGTAGCCTCAGTCTCCCGCTCTAAGCTGACAGGAGTGGTGTGCTCTTCTGCTGTCGTGGTCCATCTCCTGCAAGGTTCAGAGATTCTCTTCTGCATATCTGGGTTGTAACAAGTGATTATTTGAGTTCCTGTTGGCTTCCTATTAGCTTGATGCACTCTGTCCATTCTCCTGTGAGCTTGTAGTTTCTGCTGCTGCTCACTGCATATTTTCCCCTTTTTTAGACCGTCATCTGTAAACCCCAGAGATGCTGTGTGGGAAAATTCCAGCAGATCAGCAGTTTGTGACACATTCAGACCACCAACCAGGCCACATTCAAAGCAGTCCAACTGGCTTAACAAGCAGTTAAACAAGTGTACTTAATAAAGTGGCTGCAAATGTATACTTTCCTGTTTCCTTTGGTCTTGTTCAGATCCTCATGCTCAGTTTTATCAGGCCTTCTATTTTTGTGTGTGTTCTTAGTGTTTTTTTGAACTTTTCCTTGTGGCGTTTGATCTCTTTGTGTTTGATCTTTTTGGATTTGTAACTCCAAGTGTCCCGCATCAGGATATTTTCCCTCCAAGTTATCAAAAAAAACCCGTCAGGTTTAGAAAAAGGCGTCAGAGCTTAGGGACAGACTTCCATGTAGAACAACTTTGATCGGCCTTTTTAATAAGTGTGCTCTTCCACTAAAACTACATGTGCATATTTGAATTTGTGGTGAAAGTTGATCCATGTTTCTGTCTCCTCTGCCTGCTCTTGTTTTTCAGCATTGTGATGCTGATGGCTGAGAGATGACTGAGGACTGCGTGGGATGTTTCTGAGATAAAGAGAGAAATGGCAAAGTTCACAAACTGAATAACAAGTCGTATCACGCTCACTTACCCTGAAGTCATCTTGGATATTAGGAATAATTGTGAGGTTTTATTCAACATGTTTTTTAAACATTTACATAATCCGGTTATATAAAAAGCGTGTGGAGAGGGGAGTCAGGGTGAGAGCCTTGTCTGAGAAGCTGTCCGCAGTGTACCAGCTGATCACAATAAAATGCAAATTGTCACAGTGAAGCACAAAATTATTGCACTTCTATTCTGGGAGCTGGATCTAGCATGTGTAGCATGAAATTTAAAAAAAAACAAAAACATACCAGACACAAAATACCAATTTAGGTCCCATCAGGCCCGACGCAGCAGCTCTCCCGCCTCTCCTCCTCACAGCTCGTTTCACTACTGGAGTCCTGGAAATTGTGTTTTGACACTGAATGCAAATCACCTCTTCCCCTTCGCGTGTTATCAAAGGCTTCCCTGCGGCACTCTCAGCCTCCTCTGTCAGGCAGGCCGATGATTCAGCACAGCAGAGGCAGTGCTGCGCAGTGAGCCACCCTCAACCTGTGGATGAGCCAGTGCTGGCTGGTATTTGCACTCCGGCTTTGATCACCGACGAAGGAGCACTGGAGCCCGGAGGCAGACGGCAGACAGCAGCCAGAGGTTTGAATCAAGCCAAAACCTATTTGGCCGTCATTCTCGGCTCTCAGCGATCCCTCTCAGGTCGACTGAGATGTCAGTGTGGGCATCAATCCAAAGCACATAGCAGCATACGACTAACCTCGCGTTGTGGATGGATCGTCTTGGCTGTAGTTTGGTCTGTTTTCAGCATCTTCTCCCTGCCACGTGAAGGTGGTGTTTTCACCCATCGGAGACCCTCAACATGAACTTTTACTGAGAACAGTTTATTTGCTCCGTGATAATGTGTTATCTGACCTTTCATGGACGCCTCATGTTAAACATTATTGTAATGCCTGGAACAACCAGGGAAACAGATAATGACCTCAGACCGAACAGAATCTTCTCCAGTCTGAGTCCAAAATCTTCCTGTTTTATTGCTCTAAAAAAGACAAAGAGAGCCCAAGAAGGGTCATTTTAATCTGATTCATTCATTTATTTATTGTTTGTTTTCAATGCACACTCCAAAATGAGCCTCATTGGCAAACTGTTTATTAATGTGCAGAATCAACTCGTCAGATAAATGAAGTGAAATCAGCCCGACAGACCTGATGATGATCAGCAGGAAGGAGGTGCTCCAACGCAGGAGGAGGCCTGGAGCACACACAGGAGCGGTGCTTGAAATTAACTTTACACTGTAAAAACAAAACAAAAAACTAACAACATTTTTACACATTAACATGTTTGATGTAAAATAACATTTAAAAAGTTCTGTTATTAAACATGAATTTTGAAATATTTTTATGAATTTTCTCCACATAAAAACACTTTAAAAATACAGTTACAAATTTAACATAATTTTCAAATATGTAATGTTTATTTAAAATGTAAAACTGTTACACTGTAGTTATGTAAATAATTAATGAAAATGAGTGACAGCAAATGAAATGTAGCTTTTGTAATTATGTATGGATTTAATTAACAGGTTTTGCTTACTTATTGTTTTGCTGTAGTTTTATTTATTAGTTGATAACATCTGCAAGTATTAATAAAAGGTATAATTATGCTAATTTCACAGATAATGTCTTTTATATGAGTTGTGTAGTGTCTAAAATTATTGACCAAAAATGATAAATATGACAATAACATTATAACATATATAACATTTATAACATATCCTTGGGGGGAAAAAGTCATGCTGGATATTCATTCTGACTAATGTGTTAGGAATGAAAGGAGGCCATGTTTGGGAATGAAAATGATCCACCTACAGAGGCTGAATTCAAAAACACCCTGAAAATCAGTGAAGAAATGATGCAGCAGGCTGGAACACTTTGCTGAAATTTCATTGCAGCGACTCAAAATGGTCCCGAGTCCTCAAACGATGTTACAGGCAGCATAACGTTCTCCACAGCTTTTCCAGAGCCTTTCACCTCTGTCACATGTGCTCAGGGTGAACCTGCTCTCATCTCTGAAAAGCACAGGGCTCCACTGGTGGACCTGCCAGTTCTGGTATTATATGGTAAATGCCAATCGGGCTCCACGGTACTGGGCAGTGAGAGTAGGGCCCACTAGAGGACATCAGGCCCTCAGACTCCCCTCATGAAGTCTGTTTCTGATTGTTTGGTCAGAGACATTCACACCAGTGGCTGCTGGAGGTCACTGTGTAGCTCTGCAGAGCTCATCCCGTTCCTCCTTGCACAAAGGAGCAGATCCTGGTTCTGCTGATGGGTTAAGGACCTTCTACGGCCCTGTCCAGCTCTCCTAGAGTAACTGCCTGTCTCCTGGAATCTCCTCCATGCTCTGAGACTGTGCTCGGGGAGACAGCAAACCTTCTGGCAATGGCACGAATTGATGTGCCATCCTGGAGGAGTTGGACTACCTGTGCAGCCTCTGTAGGGTCCAGGTATCACCTCATGCTACCAGCAGTGACACTGACCCTAGCCAAATGCAGAACTAGTGAAAACCAGTCAGAAAAGACGAGGAGGGGAAAATGTGAGTGTCCTCCACCTGCAAAGCCATTCCTGTTTGGGAGGTTTTTCTCATTGTTGCCCCTCTGGTGCACCTGTTGTTCATTTCATGAACACCAGAGCAGCTGAAACTGATTAACAGCCGCCCACTCCCACTCCCACTCCCCACATCAACATCACAGGAAAAAAAAGTGAATAAAAATAGAATGCAACAATTTCCAAATCTCATAAACCTATATTTTATTATCAAATGAAAACGTTTTGAAAAGGATTGGAAGCTTCACTCTGACTCTCAGCAGTGTCACTGCATTAAGTCTGAACGGAGGTGAGGAGATTAGAATCACACAGGAACATTTAAATAGAGCACAGTCACATCATTCTCAGTATGCATTCATCATAAAAATGTGTCTTTAAGCCCCAAAGCACGCTGGAAAGCATCAGGACCGAGCAGATGGGACCGCATCCTGCAGAGTCCTTCGCACTTCCCAAGAGCTGCATCCTTCTGACCGAGGCCACTCAAAGAATCCGAATTAAATCTGTGGGAGAACTCTGCTCCAGTGACGATACAAGTAAAACTTAACCAGGGGGAAGCTTTTCCAAACCTTATTCCGGGGAAAAGTCAGAAAACTTGTAGTTTGTCTAATCACATTCGACCAGTGTTTCCATACGTGCACTTTTTCAATCCTGATGACTTTAATCTGCCCAGAGGCTGCTTTGATTTCTGAGAAAAATGACACTGAAAGCAGAACGTCCTCACCGCTGGGATCTCCTCTCTGATCCTGTTGTTCTGGTTTTTCTGAAACCTCTTTGGACTTTTGTATTTTTGCCCACGTTGTTTAAACTTTTCATGAACGAGAGCAATAGGAAAAACAGCAACCAGGGTTCAAACCCTGTAAAAACGGCGTGGTGGCTGTGTGCATGATGAGTCAGTGTGCTGCTCTCAGTGTGAGGAGATTTGATGAGACTGTGCAGGTCTGAAACCTCCATGTGTTGTTGTTGTTGTTGTTCCCAGCGGTTCAGCTGCAGAGCTCAGAGGCTGCCGTCTGCAGAAAAACAAGCTGGGAGAGCGCGAGGACGCTGCTCAGCTGATGAGTCAATAAAAACAAACGTTTGAGTCTGACGTCAAATGGAAATCCAACGCAGACGGTTTATCAACGAGCACCAGCGAAGTTTAATGAAGACATCAGTCAGTCTGCCCTGATTACTCAGATCCTTTCACTTCCTCTCAGGATCTTTGCCCAAGACCAACAGTGCCCCCAGCAGCTGATGCAACATCATTACAGAGGGGGGGGGGAAAGTGCCATTTAAGTTTGAAACAAGGGGTGAACTGCTGGCTCTGAGCATTTGATGGAAAAAAAACCACTTAATAAAAAATGCATTTATCTTTAAAATGAACTAAAGCTTCAAAAGAATGCCAACTTTACATGTGAAGATGAACTGGGTCCAGGCTGTACTTTCATGTAATACCAGTTTGTACCACAAGTTGGTGCAGTGAGTCAGTGTAACCTTTAAAGATCTTCAGAAAAGATCTCAGATCTCTTGAAAAATGAGATTTAGTCCTGCAATGTCAGAGGTGTGCACCTTTATCAGACCGTGCACCCCCGTTACTGTTCGTGGGCTTTTGATTGGCCAACATTTTCTTCACGGTTAGTGTTATAGCGCCACCTGTTGCTTTGGTGTGCTCCTGACAGCGCTTGAGATCATCATTTCTCACTGAGACATTTATCAAAACTCAGAAAAATCCCGGTTTTAAAAAAAATACTCGTGTAACAATAAGTCAACTTTCTTCCGATTGGCTGCCCCACCAAACTTGAACATCCACCACTGCAACAGGAGATATACGACAGGAAACAAGCGAAAGCAAAATAGGTCCACTCTTAATAAAATTTTATTACCTGATTATTCTGTAAATGAGACTTTTACATCTTATTTATTAAAATATAATCACCTCCAAAAGTCTTTTTCTGTCAGATAAATCCTGATAAGTGCATTTAGAAAAGGACAAACAGCAAAAAACAATCAGTAGAAGAAAAGAAGGAAACAGCTCTGTGCTTCTTGCTCTTTTTTTAGAATAAAAGCAAATAAAGTCACAGATTCGGTCACAGAATGACTGAGTCTGAATGATGAGATGGAAGTAGGACAGTTTCCTGTTTGCTCCCCCCACCCCACCCCACCCCACAGCATTTCGTGCCACCTTTAGCAGACGACAGCGAGGCCCCGCCGCCGTTCACTGAGTCCCTCTGCCAGGGAATGATGAGAAAGTCAACACACGCATCTGTTATTTAACTCCAGCCTCCGATGCTGCTCGTTATTCACCGCTCAGTGCGGCTCCGTGTTCGCCCTGAAGACCCTCCAAAACAAACCCCCGAATCCCCCCAACACAGTTCACAGAGCCAACAAAAGCCTCCGCCTTCAGGAGGGTGCTCACAAGTCCTCAGTGTTATTTTCAGGCACTGTGGAGACACACACACACACACACACTCAGTCGTCGGGCTCAGTGACGCACTGCTCCACGATCTCTCTCAGGTTGGGGTTCTCCATGGCGGCCGCCACTCGCTCCTTATCGTTGATCTGTTTGTTAACTGGAGACAAAAACAGAGACACAACTGCTGTGACAACAGACGACGCCAGAAACCTCAGCACAGTTTTCACTGTGTGCTGCCACCTCCTGGTTAGCTGACCTCTCCAGACCAACACTGGACTGGTTTTTACAATGACCTCAATGGGCGTGGCTTTAGGGTTTCCTTTGGGAATTTTGGGCTTTGGGTTCCAAGAACAGATTTATCTTATGAGGTGTTCTGCAGGGGTCTACTTTAGGACCCCTGCTGTTTAACTCGTATCTGCTTCCATTCGCTCAGGTGGAGCTTTAGATTTGGCTCAGGTGTTGGTGTCGTGTGGACACTGGAAAAAGTTGGATCGGTGCAGCCCTGTTGCTTCAGATTAGGGTTTTAATGGGTAATCATACCTGTTTACATGTCTGTTCATGCACTAAACAGAGTCTTTGCAGAGTGTATTTCTAGTCACATGTTCCACACAATCCACAAAAACGTCCTTTAAAAAATAAATGAAGTAGACTTACTGTCTTCTTCAGTAGAATGTGTTCCTTCTGAAATGTAAATTTCCAACTGAGAAGACAAAGAAAAAGAAGTGGTGTTAAAAGGCTGCTTGTTTCTCAGTTATTTGTCCAGCTTTTACTCAATTAAGAGCAAAGTGGAGAGGATTTAAGACGCTAGCTCGGCGTAAAAGAGAACCACAGTGGAAGGCGCTTTAGGATTAGAAACTGCAAAATGACAGAAATAAATGAGGACACGCAAACACAAACGCGGAACCAAAACAACATCCGATTTCCACCCGGACACTTTTCTTAAAAGGTACTCACAAACTTTTACTTGATTGGCTATGCGAGCTGCCAATAAACGTAAAGAGGAGGCTAGAAAGATCTGATTGGCCGTCCTTCTGCCGGGGCCGAGAGTTAGAAGGATCTGATTGGCTGGAGGAGTTCATGAAGCTTAATGGCGGATTCTCGCTGAAAATGTGAACAGTGTATCGTTTCTTTAGTAAAAGGGACTTTATTAATTTAATGTGAGCAGCTCTCGCTCTGAAATGGCGACGTTAGTTTTGGATAACGGGGCGTACACGGCGAAGATCGGGTACAGCCAGGAGAAAGTCAGGTGACGCTAATTAATAATAATAATAAATATTTAACCTGGACAGGTGTGAAATCATCGATGCTTGAATCACGATCATCATCAGCCTGTGTATGAGTTTCATGATCAGCCTGTGTGTGACTGTCACTGACAGCAGCCTCCTCTGAGACAGCCGCTCTCTTTAGTTTAATACCAGATTAAAACCAGCGCGCCAGGATTAAAATGTCCCAGTTTTAGGATTCACGTGTTTTTAATAAAGAAACTCGATCTGAAATTTCCTTTTAAAGGACCAAATACAGATCCTCAGAGGTCCTTCTGAAATTCGGCCTACAGCTGGAGGCGGTTATGCCTTTAATGCTTCCTTTTAGGGTTTTTTAAAAAAGCAAGAATTTACAGGAACCTTTGCATAAAGGTGCACATGACAGTAAAGAGACACAAACTGATTTTCTAATCTTTAACACAGTTCAGTTTTGTTTTTTTCCCCGAAATCTACAATTCATGAAAAGGGGGGAAAATATAACGTCATATGTATTTAAGAGGAAAAACAGGCACGTTTACATGAAAGAAAGTGGTAGATTTATGAAAAAGCCACTGTTAAATGTCCAATGAAAAATGAAGACTCTGATTTGAATGTTGCTCTGGGGTGTTGGACGTTGGGCTTTAGAGGCAGCTGATTTGGTAAAGTCATGAGCAGACTGATGCTGACCCTCTCTCCTTCCCTCTTAGCGTCATCCCAAACTGCCAGTTTCGGTCCAAGACGTCCAGGTTAAAAACGTTCACTGCAAACCAGCTGGATGAGATCAAAGATCCTTCAGGTCTCTTCTACATCCTCCCCTTCCAGAAGGTGAAGCCGCACGAAGGTGAAGCAGCTGCAGTCTCGCGTCAGGCCCTCTAATTTCCGCTCTGTCTCTGTGTGCTCAGGGTTATCTGGTGAACTGGGATGTCCAGAGGAAAGTGTGGGACCACCTGTATGGAAAGGAGATGTTTAAGGTGACTCTCATCACTATCATATTTGATTAAGCTCTTCCTCGGGCGGAGGCTGACCCTGTTTTCTGGGTTCAGGTGGATTTTGCTGACACAAGCATCGTCATCACGGAGCCCTACTTCAACTTCACTTCCATTCAGGAGTCCATGAACGAGATACTGTTCGAGGAGTACCAGTTCCAGTCGGCGCTCAGGATCAACGGTGAGTCCTGGGAGTGAAGGCTCCTCCTTTCAGAATAAAAGCATCTTTTTTTCTTCACTGAGAATTGTGTTTTTAGATGAGGTAAAACTGAGGTATTGATTTCAGGTTATCAGGCATGCCTTGCTTGAATTATCTCTAACTTTGTTCCTCCAGCTGGCTCTCTCAGTGCTCATCACTACTTCCACACGAACCCCTCTGAGGTTTGCTGCATGGTGGTCGACACCGGATTCTCCTTCACCCACATCGCCCCCTATTGCCGCAGCAGGAAAATGAAGGAGGGCATCCGCAGGTGAGAGGACGTGACACTGCAGCAGCAGCAGTAACACCATCCATCCGTTTTCTTCCACTTAGCCAATACAGGGTGATGGGGGCTGCAGCCTATCCCAGCTGCCACAGGGCGAGAGGCAGGGCACACCTGGACAGGTCAGCAGCCTGTTGAAGAGACAGACAACCATTCACATGCACATTCACACCTCTGGGCAGTTTAGAACCAGCAGGTAACCTAACTCCACTAACTGCATGTCTTTGGACTGTGGGAGGAATCTGGAGATAACCCATGCAGACATGCAAATTCCACACAGAAAGGCCAGATGGAGGATTCAGACCCGGGACCTTCCGGCTGTGGGGCAGCAGTGCTAACCACCGTGCTAGTGTTAACACTAATAGCAAAAATCTGACAGCTTGTTTTGCCTTTTAGGATCAATGTGGGTGGGAAGCTGCTGACCAATCACCTGAAGGAGATCATCTCATATCGGTAAGCTGTTCTGCTTTGTGATGTTGGAGGTCCACATCAGCCTTTTTGTATCTAAAGATGAACTTTAAGCACACGTGCAGACTGTGATGAAGATACCTGTGCAGAGAATACTTCATCTAGGCTAATAAAACTGCTACACGTCTAGAAAGATTTGGTAAATTAATCAAATATCCATCCATCACCCTCTTCCGCTGTTCAGGGTAGTGGGGGGGTGGAGCCTATCCCAGCTGACATAGGGTGGAGGCAGGGTACACCCTGTACAGGTCGCCAGCCTGTCGCAGGGCCAACACAGAGAGACAGACAACCATTCACACCTGTGGGCAATTTAGAATCACCAATGAACCGAACCCCAGTAAGTGCATGTCTGTGGACTGTGGGAGGAAACCCACGCAGACTCTGGGAGAACGTGCAAACTCCACACAGAGAGAGAAGCCTCTGGTGGAAGCCAAGGTGGAATCGAACCCAGGCCTTCTAGATGTTATTCTAGCTGTGAGGCCGCAGTGGTAAAAAGGTGTTTAAATTGGACCTGTTCTGCCTTTTTTCGTCTTTATATTATTATTCTTGGACTCTTTTAGAGCAGCTTTACAAGATTCATGGTTCAAAATAATCCTTCCTTTTCTGTCTGGAAGGAGCTGTTTTAGCTGCTTCGTTTGGCTTAAACGGAGGATACTCTCCCTTTAAGTATGGCTTTCGGAAAGCCATTCCAGAAGCTTAGTGTCATCCTGCTTTATCCATTTCTAAACCAGTCCTGACTGAGTTTGGGATCTTTGTCCTGCTGGAACTCCCAACTGTGTCCAAGTTTCAACCGTCTAGCTGCTGATCTGAGGTGAAGTCAAAGAGTTTGTAGGTGGTCCTCCTCCTTCATTCTTCCATCCACTTTGTACAATGTACCAGTACCACTGGCAGCAGAACAGCCCCAGAGCCTGATGCTGCCGCCACCATGCCTGACAGCTGGTACAGTGTTCTTAGGCTTGAAGGCCTCACCTTTACTCCTCCGAACATCCCTGTTGTCATTGAAGCCAAACAGCTCCATCTTTGTCTCGTCTGACCATCAAACTTTTCTCCTGAAGGCATTTGGCTCGTCCATGTGTGCAGCTGCAAATTCCAGTCGAGCTTGAAGGTGTCGATTTTGGAGCAGGAGCTTCTTTCTTGGTCAGCACCCTCTCAGTCCACGGAGAACTAAAACTGGCTTCACTGTGGACGGTGATGCTGGTGTTCCAGCAGTTTCCAGTTCATGGCAGGCTTGAGTCTTGGTGGTTCCTGGTTGTTCCTGAACATCCTGACCAGTTTCCTCTCATCTGAGAGTGACAGTTTGGATCTTCTTCCAGACCTCGACAAAGTGCTGACACATTGTTTGAACTGATGATCTTAGAATCAGCAGCTGTTCAGAAATGGCTCCAAGAG
>JASGAU010402687.1:0-16783 GCA_030220045.1 Australoheros facetus
CACACACACACACACACACACACACACACACACACACACACACACACACACACACACACACAGAACTTGCTTAATTAGTAGAGCTGGATGCTCCGAGCCTGAGCAGCATTTCTGTTGCTATTAACAAGCAACGTATCATTTGTTTATGCTTTCATCTTCTAATGAGAGTTGGGGAGAGAGAAATAAACCAAAAAGAAAGAGAAATGAAGAATGGTGGCTCTCCTAAACTCAACTGACTGTTTCTCTTGATATAATAGCTAAATCTAGCTTATCTTCTTACCTCTTGGCAGTTGCTCTTGAAGTGATCGGGCTTGTAAAGTTATAAAAATATAGTTGATTGCGCATTAAAGATGTTTTAAAGCGCCCACCAATCACCTTGTTGTTTTGTGCAGGCCAGTCGTGTACTTCCAAGCACTAATGCGACTATGTCTGGGGTGAATGGTCAGTCATTCGGGGGAATGAAACGGATAGAGGTGATCTGGATAGTTAGAATCTTCCTCTCCTCTCCTCTTCTCCTCTCCTGGGAGCAGAGATGCTGAGAGCCAAACCTTCCCTCTCTGGGAATATAGGATTCACCTGCCTCAGACACCAGCTGCTAACTGTGTGTGTGCAAGTGTGTGTGTGTTGACTGCCTGTGGTGCGAGAGAGCATGCAGGCAATGAAGGAAGGACAGAGAGAGGGAGAGAGAGGAAGGGAGGAGTAGTGTTCAATAGAGGTTAGTGTTTATCGATTGAGCCCTGAAGCTTCGGTCAACGGACAGACTCCCCCGAGACTGCTTCATTTCTCTCTCTGTCTCTTTCCCTTCCCCCTCAACTATTCTCCTCCTCCTCCCACTGTCTCTCTCTCTCTCCCTCTTCTCCGCTCTCTTCGCGACAGATAATTCTTACCCTTTTATATGGTGATTCGACTGAGTTTCATATTCACGTGGCCGCCGAATATGTCTGTGTTTGCCATCAGACTGTGCCAAGGCTGTCTCTTACCTCATCAAAGTTATGAGACAGACAAGATGAGTGGGAAGAGAGCAAGACAATGAGTGAGCCCAACGCAGATGGAAGTGAAGCTAGGAAGAAAAGAGCAAAGAGAAAAAAAAATGCAGAGATACAGAGAATATCATCATTGAGAGCGAAGAAGTGTGTGATCAGGCTGATTCTCTGATCTGTTTTATGTAGGATAAATTCTCATTTTTGTGTGTGTTTGCTGTGTTTTTATGTTTTTTTTCCAGGGCTGGACTGAATGTACTGGAGGAAAAAGCCAGGAATCCAATGTCCAATCACAACTTCAAAAGCCTCAGCACTGCACAGGTCAGCAACGCGCTGTTTCTTGTGGTTTATCCACACACAGACACCTGCACACTGAGAACCATTTCCTGCTGCTCCTGTTCTTTCCTGGATGTTTCAATTAGCAGAAAGAAATGAGTCAATAATTAGCTGTTCCTTGACTACAGATGAAAGCTCGTTGTAAGCACAGAGGTCGGCCCAGCGCCCTGAGCTCCAGGCTGGCCAGGCGGGTGACCCAGCTGAAGCAGAAAGCTGCAGCCCAGCGTGGTCTGCAGTCAACAGACATGCTGCACAGTAGCGAGAAAAACGCCTCCAAGAGTCACTACAGACAAGGAGGAAAAGGTGAAGAAAGAGAGCATACATAATAACACTTGTTGTTCGCTAGATAGCACCTTCAAACTGAACTCTCCCCTTTCTGTTGATCTTTCAGACCTGCAGCAGGACCAGGCAGCCACTCAGACCGTGAAGAGGAAGAGAGGGCGAAAGCCCAAAGCACTGATGGACATCAACCCAAGCAGAAGTCACCGCAAGGACAGCCGGGCCGCTGAGAAACATGAAGCACACGGAGAGAAGAGTGATAGTGAAAGCTCAGAGCACGGTGAGTTGCTGCACAAGATTTTTCTTAACACATAGTCTGCCATTTAACCAAAGGAGGATCTTGCAGTTGATGCTTCAGCCATAAAAATTCTCCGGCCTTTTTTGGTCATTTAAAAACACATTTTGCTGATAAGAACTTTGTGACATAACTACAAAGCCTCATAAGCTTGGGGAGAGTTCATTGGCAGTTTCATATATGAGTCAAGCGGTGCTTATTTGGTGTGTGGGTCTAAGGACATGGACCAGATCTTGTGAGATTTCGCTATGAGACTGTGTTTGTGCGTGCATGCGTGTGTGTGTGCGCATGCACATGAAGCATCTGAGAGTGAGATGTCCGCCGTCATCAGGGGTGTCCTCTCACTTCCCAGCTCGTCTGTCACACTGTTAAAACAGTTAACGACTTGCAACCGGCATGTGACACTGCCGCCCCTGCCCTCATCGGCATATGGTAATGCGAGCCTGCCCTGGCCCCATTCAGAATGTCACACCCAGCTCCTCCCATCTCTCCTTAACCTCCCCAACCTTGTGAAAATGGCCACATTGAAATGCCTCGAGCCGATGATACGCAGTAACACCCATCCTGACTTTTAACTTTTCACCGGAGAGAAAGGTCTGATATGAAACCAACATAACATGGTCCAAAAGACTCGAATTTCACTGACCCTGTGGCCTTGATGGCACCAAGAATTAGTAGTTCAGCGAGTGTGTGTGCATGTGTGCTTGCCAGTGTGTGTGTGTGTGTGTGTGTGTGTGTGTGTGTGTGTGTGTGTGTCAGGCAGAGTGTTGAAGAGAATGCCGTCTAAGTGACAAGCGTGTCAGATGTGTCAACACCCGACCCGACCCCTGCAGCCAGTGACACACAGCTGCCATTAACAATCTGTGTGTGTGTGTGTGTGTGTGTGTGTGCACGCAGCACTGCATGCATGTCAACATTTGCTCCCTGCCACTGCAGTTAAGTAACAAGCCGTGCATTATTGTTTAGCCATTAAAGAATGTTTGCTCCTTGAGAGTCGCTATGTGAAAAAAATTTCCCACTTTATAAACCCTCTGAGAAATGTTACTTGCTTGGCATTTAACCATGGGCGCGTTTAGCGGCAGGCTTGTGAATTGTTCCAAATGCTAAGGAATCTCGAAAGCTTGCTGTCAGTACATCTCGTCGAATGAGTCCTTGGCTGTTAACAGAGTTTACATATAAATGACTTGAAGCGCTCTGACTATCATACTGATGTTGTGATTTCACAGAGGAAGACGCCAGCTATGACAGCGAAGATGGAGCCGATGACATCAAGATTAGCTCATCCTCTAAAGAGGCTCCTGCAAACCCTGCTGGGAGCATATCTTTTTCATCACAGTCCTCCAAGCTACAAACAAACCAGAAAGCCAGGAGTAAGAGACCAGGACCTCCTGGTGAGATGTTTATACATATCTTTAGATTTGCAGGAGACAGATTTCTTCCCGTCCTTTGTCTGAACTAGTTGTGTTTATTTCTGAATGGCCACTTTTCCAAAAAAAATTCCATGAATAGACACTACGCCGGTCAGGCGTAGAACATTTACATATCATGGGACCTATTTGAATTGCGTGCAGCTGCATTAATAAAAAGGCACACACTAGATTATAGCACATTATGACAACAACAGCAATAACTGACAGTAACTTTCCCCTCTTGAGTCAACAGGTTGGACCTTTCACTTAATTAGTTTTGGGGTATTAATTGTCATGCAAATTGTAATGTTGCTCCTTAATCCAGGAGAATATTTTCTCTTCAGATGCCCTAACAGCTGAAGCTGAAGATTTACAACCTATTTTGCATGTTGTATCCTCCCCTCTCCCCTCCATGCTCAAGTTTCTGTGGTTATACAATTTTTTCCTTTGTCACAAAGAGCCAAAACCTCTTATCACATCACATCCATCTCACAGTTTTTACATTTTATCTTTAATTTACATGAAATTTCTTCTTCACGCTTAGGCATGGGGAGCTTACCCAGTACAGACAAAAGGAGAGTGCCCATGAGGCCAAGCCTCGCCAACGCAGAGAGGAGTCGCCCAGATCACCTGGGCACCAACAGAGCATCTCTGCTCAGCTGGGGTGTGTTGCCAGTGGGCTGCAGTTTTGGAGACAGCTATGAAAGCCACAGAGCGCTGACTGAGGCAAGAAGGATCAGCAAGGAAGAGGAGAAGAAGGCCTCTGCAGGACAGGGCTTTCGTGGAAAGGTGAGAGATTAGATAGCGACGTGTAAACTGAGATTCGCACCTTGGGTTTCACGTGTGCACTTCTGTGTAAACGATCAGAGAAGAGAGACCGAAAACCAGCACTTCAGAAACATTTTATAATTTTCTTTGCATGACTGTTGCTGATGACATTCATCATTTGCTGTTTTGCAAAGAATAAGAACCACGCTTAGAAAGAAATCTTACAATATTTGGAGTTAATATTATGCCCAGCGAGCAGTACAATTAAACGCTCTCCCAAAGTTGGTCTATTTAAGAGAGACAGAGTTTATGTGCTCTGCAGTTTTTCCAACTCATCATTCACACACAGAAATAGAAATTAAGAAGGGAAAGGTGAGATACAATTGCCAGTTTTAGAAGTGTGGAGTGTCACTGTAAAACAGAGCTTTTTGTTTTTTTTTTTCTTAAATTGAGCAATTAAAGACATGTTTTTTTGAGAAACAAAAAGGAAGGGAAAGGGGTTACTGTAAGTAAAAGCAAAGATGACTCAGAGAAGGTTACTCCCTTCGGCCTCCTGTTGCATGCAAAGTAAAGCTGAGAAAGAGAGAAGCTTGGAGGAATTAGGAAAAGCCCTTGCCACAAGTTCACTCCTTGCTCATTTAGGTGTGAGCCACACCCTGCCAGGAAGTCTGAAAATCCTGTAGATTAACGCTGACAGCAGCTACCAATCGCTCCTGCTCCCATATGGTTAGATGCTTAACATCAGCTATAAATCAGTCACTTTGTCAAATGTATCGTTTGCTCTCATTATAGGTGTATGTTTGCAGGCGTGCTGGCTGTGCTAACAAAGCACTGGCCTCGCTTTATCTGCGCAAGCAGCGGTTGTCGAGACACCCGCATTCGCTTTAATGTGAGATGCCCTCAGGTTGCTTTAGTCTTTGAGTCATCGCAAGGGAATGCCCCAAAACACATAACTCCAAACCAAACAGAGAAATATAAAGATAATCACTGGCCTTAACGCTACACACACCCATCCATGCTGGCACACACACTCACTCACACACACACACATCACCTGCATTAAAGGGAAATAGTCCCCCATGCCCTCTGGTGATGAAACTTCTGTTGATAAAATATATGGTCTCTTGATGTGAAAAACTTAACACATGCACAAACACACACACACACACACACTGACACTGAATATTATGAACTCTTCTTCTTTGGAAAGGCTAAATACAAGCAGAAACCTGTTGGGCGAGCTGACTTTTCTTCATCAGTCATCTGTCATCTTTGTATAAACTAGCCTAAACCGGTCTGTAGATGGGTAGTATCTGGTGTGTGTTTGTTTATGCATGTGATGGTGAGAAAGTCCACCTGAAGTCGAGCGTCCTTCGGTGATAAGCTCAAGTCCTGCCTGCGCACCTTCAAGCAAACAATGGCAAATGCAAACCATCCCCCCACCCCACTTAAAACAAAGGAAGAAAAAACAAAGAAACACAAAACGACCAACAATAACCTCGAGGCTTAATTAAAGTATCGCATTGCAAGAAACACTGGCACCTGTGGTTACATTCCACTGATGTATTCACCACATCAGTTACATCAGACTGAAACTTGTTACTTTTGTTAGTCCTCTGCAGTCCCTGTGTACCGATGATTAGTTTGTGCATTTGGCGAAGTGACACCACGTCCTGCTTTCTGACCGCTGATGTCATGTCCCCGTTTCTCTTTTAGGAAAAGGGTTATGCTGTGAGCAGGCTTCTGCAGAGCTTTGCAGCTGACGACGGCTTTCGCTTGGATGAGGAGAGCAGCTTCTCTGAGGGAGAGGAGGATGAAGAGGAGGAGGCAAAAAAGCTGTTGGTCCATCTTCCTCCCAACATGCCTTCCAGAATACCTGGTAAGCTTAAACACGGACATATAACTTATGATTACACAGGTTTTCAAATCATGTGTTCTTATCACACACAAATGCTGCCCCACTGTCCCTACTCCTCACTTCACACAGCAACTGACAAAAATTATGTATGTCTCACCTTTTCACTTCTGGATTGATTCATCTTTCCGCTCTCCCCTCCCTCCATAGCCCTGCCAAACTGTGTGTTAAGTAAAGAGATGTTGGTAGATGGACTGAAGATCCTGATCTCCAAGGAGGATGAGCTGCTGTACGCCGCCTGTGTCCAAACTCTGGACCTGCCTGACATGTAAGACCGCACTTTCCTGCTGTCCCAGATACAAAATCTATAAAACTACTACAGGGATTTCCACTTTTTTTTTAACAGACATGGGCCACCTCACCAATGCAGCTTTATTCGAGGGGTTGATAAATTATTTATTAATTACAAGAGCTTTAGTATTTTTTGGGGAGGGGAAAACTGTTGAGTTTATTACTAAAAAGGCATTTTGCATGACTCTGATTTTCAAAATATTTGAAAACCTTGCTTAGTTAAATGCCCGGCAGCTGTGAGAATCCTGACAAACAAAAAGTTGAGATAACTTCAAAGCCGTTGGACGAAACCCTCATTTTCATTTTCCCCTCAGAAGACAGCTTTGAAATGTAACAATAAAAATTCTGTTAAAATTGTAACTCACAAATTAAAAATTACAGTTTGGTTTGGTTTTGGAAGAATTTTATTTTTTTATTCCCATCCCCTGCAATTTTCATTCTTCTTAGATTTAGTGTTGTCATCGAAGGGGAACGCGGGAATCGCCCCAGGATATACTCGCTGGAGCAGCTGCTACAGGAAGCAGTAAGTGAGATCCCTTAACTGCTGTAACATTTGCAGTATTGTGGTGGTTAACTGCGCTGCCTTTTACTGAAAAGTTTTGCAATTCTGTTTTGTTTTGTTTTTTTCCAGGTGCTGGATGTGCGGCCCCAGACCGAGGCGATCCTAACAGCAGGGACGCGAGTGTGTGCCTATTGGAGCGAGCGCTCCCGCTGCCTCTACCCTGGCTATGTCCACCGAGGTGAGTTAGACGTACCGGTCGCCTCAGTCTGCACACGAAAACTAATCGTCCCAGCGACTCATGTCCTCTCTACTGTGTTGGGCATTAGGGGGTCAAGGTGAGGAGGAGAAGGAGGGCAGTGTGATGGTTGAGTTTGATGATGGAGACAGAGGAAGGATCTCCCTTGTGAACATCAGGCTTCTGCCCCCCGGATACCAAATTCGCTGTGAGTGTGGCTTTGATGATGGGAGTGATAGAAGGACAGAGGTAGTGCATAAGTAATTAAGAAATAAATCCCAAATCAACTCTTTTCTGTCAGGTGCTGAACCCTCTCCGGCACTTCTGATCTCTCCTGGTCGGCGAGCTAGGCGAAGCTCCACTCAGGAGAAGAAAGACGCAGAGAAACCAGCCAATGAGTCTGAAGGAAAGCCTCAGGAAAAAAGACCAGGTAGGCGAGAAGGAAACGTGGTGCACTGCTCAGAAGCAGACATTCTCACGCCTTCTATTCACTGTTTATCATTCTTCCAACAACACTTGCCGTACTATTGTACTGTTAATTTTATAATGTTTAAGATTGCTTAGAACAGTCTGCACAGAGTGCAGGTTTAATACCTGAAAACTCATACATTTACTTTCCTAGTTTGCCGCCTATCACTTCGCCTAAGTGTAAACATTATTTGGAATTTTCTTAAGTGTCATCGTCGTGCTTTGTAAAGCTAAGCAACAAACATATAACTCATCTCAAAGTCAGAGTGACAGTAAAACTGGGAGGAGAGACAGGTTTACCAGGTTTCTTGTAGTTTGAATAATGGATATGATGAAACCTACCTGGCCAGGTGAAGATGAAGGACATGAAGATATTAAGTTTCACTAAAGCTCTCACTTCCTCAATTAATCACAGATCGCTCGTTAGACCTGTAATTTTCTATTGAAAGTAATTCTGCTCTGGTGCTGGCTTCTTTTTTCAGTTGGCAGACCGAAGAAAATACATTCGGTGCCTAAGCCTGCCAGTACACCGACATCAGTGACAGACCCCGTAACAAAAGGCAACTCTTCCGTGCTGAACTGGTGCATGCCCAGGAAGAGACCACCGGTGGATTTCTTTCTCTTTAATGGGACGTCGCGTAAGACCCAGAAAAAGATACGAGAGCGAGACTTGGGGTCATTTCATCGGCCTTCCTCTCACTCTTTGGCTTCACCAACCGCTGTCAAAGGCATCTTTGGCTCTCCTTTTGAAGTGGACTCATTCAGTAGCATTGCTAATGGCTACTCTACTTTTGGAAGTAGTGGAAATTCTGGATCTGGGCGACCAGTTAACACAGTAGCCTCCATGGGGCTCCGAGACCCCTTGTCTTCCTCTTGCTCTTCTGCTGTCGCCACGGTTATGACAGCTGGGAGCCGGAAGCCAGTCAGTGAACGTGACAGAAAACACTTTCTCGTGAAGTTAGACCATGAAGGAGTGACTTCTCCTAAAACAAAGAATGGCAAAGCCTTGCTTAGACTCGGGGGGACTGGAGCGAGAATAGGAAAGAGCCATGCCTCTGCACCACTGCGATACATTCAACCATCCCTGCTGGTGAAAGATGGCAAGAAGGGAGGAAGGGAAAGAGATAGTACTGGGGCCCGCTCTAAAGGTCTTGTAAAGGGTGTTCCACATCTGAGAAAGGATCTTCTCTCAGCTGGTCTTGCAGTTCAAGGTGGAGATTACAGTTTGGATTACCCGAGTGACTGTCCAAGCTCTTACTCTGAGTTGGATGAGGATGATGAGGATGACGGTCAAGACCCCGAAACACGAAGAAGAGCCGTCTCATCCCATCGGGGTGGTCGTTTTCTGTCTCGCCACTCCATCTGCTTCTCGTCATCTTCCTCCTCTTCTTCCTCCTCCGGCTCCATCTCCTCTTCGTCCCTCTGTTCCTCGGACAATGATTCCTCCTACTCTTCTGACGAAGAGTCCTCCTCTGTGCTGCTGCGCCGCGCACTGCTCCAGCAGGACAAACAAAAGCACCGACACAGCATGAATTCGGATCTCCTGAGCCCTGATCTTGCCACCTCCAACTCCTCTCCGTCTTCTTCAGCTCCAGCACACGGCTATGTGGCCAAAGCCAGCATGGCCGTTGCAAGTTCAAAGATGAGAACAGACAGAGCAGAAGCCAGGAAGGAATATGTATCGAAAGGAATGATGAGTAACAGCAGCAGCACAGCTAAGACCCAGCTAAAGAGGAAAGAAGGCCCCAGCACCCACCATCAGAACCAAAGCAGTGCTGTGCGCCAGCAGCTGAATCCTGCCTCTAAGGACCCAACAACAGCTAAGAAGCAGAGGATGTCTTCACCCGAGCCTCTGTCCAACATGGGTCCCCTACTGCCTGGACGCCAGCTCTGGAAATGGTCCGGCAATCCCACACAGGTAAGACAATTTGTGTTGTATTACATGACAGTTTTTACAGTATTTAAGACCTGGTTTAAGAGATGGCTGCTGGTGAGTAATCCGTGCTTTTTGTGTAGTTTATTGTGTTCCCAGATGCTGTTTTTGGCAGTCTTTCAGATTTCTGTCATTCTAAGAATTTGGGAGGAGCTTTGATTTCTCCCCATTACATTCTCCTAACTCAGTCTTTTTTTTTCTTAATGCAACTATATTATCTTGCTTATATGGTTTTAAAAAATCAGCTGATTTTAGTGCCAACTAGCATAAGTTGATTGCTGAGGTCACACATGTCTGTGCATCCTATGTGCAGTTGCTGTGCAAACAGCTTGGCAACCCACCTCCACCTGGGTTCCTCCATTTCCTGTTGTTCATGGTGTTTCTGACTGCAACATCACATATATCGTCACCGATGCTTGCTCAGTTGTGTGGGTGCTCTTAGAGCTGCTCTTCCTGCATTTTGACCTTGCACAAATGAAAGGCCAGAGTCACACCACCAAATGTAACTGATTGCAGGCCAAATAACAATCATTGACTAACAGGGTCTTGTAACAATTGTTGGATATCAGTAACCTTACTTAAGTCCTTGGATTTAAGTAGGTTACTGATTGTTGCTCCAGTTTCTGCCGTGCCATACCTTAATTACACACAGTAAATGTGATGATCAAATATAATCTATCTCGGCATTGCGTATTCTGCTTCAGACTTTGTACACATTAGCAATCAAGCTTAGTTGGTGTGCTTAATCTGTGAAATTGTTATCCAGTTTATTAAGTCGCAGTCCCGAGATAACAGAACAAAGCCTTTTTGAACAACCGCAGCCATTCTCATCTTTCATCCTGCCACGCTGTTTGCTTTGTAAACACGACTGCATCTGTCGACTGAGACATGCAGCTTGAAAAGAAACTGACCCTCTGGTGTGTGTATGTGCCAATAAATCAGAAGATGCAGCAGAAATATAGGTATGTTACTTAACTTTTGCATGAGATTCAGTATTGCTGTCTTATCGGAGAAGGGTAGATTATTGGTGTTATTGTAAATTCAATTGTCTCGTAGAGTGAAGTCAGTTTTAGGTGCTGGGAATCACCCACTAAAAGTATGTGTTCCTATGCTAGCTGAAAAGATGGAGTTAATCAACCATAGCATTAATTCAAGCAGGCCACGGCTGGGCGTAATCATGGCAGATCAGCTGATCTTGAAGCCAGCTCACATCAGCTGATGGTTTAGTTGAAACCTTTCTGCATATCCAGCTGACAGATCTCATAGAGGGCATACTATTTAAGTTGTTTTTGCCTACCTACAGTTGTTGTGCATCTGCAAGCCACCTTGCAACCCATCTCCACCTCATCTTCTCCTTTCATTTTGTATTTGACTTCATCACTGATGCCATTGATTCTCCTCCTCCTTACTGCTGCTTTCTCCACCTGGCAACAGAGCCATGTTGCCAAATATAGAAAACTAAAAAAAGAAGTGATCTTGACTTTTTTGTTTTTTGGACATGTCTCCAACACAATCTGTTTTTTGGACAGATTGTGTTAGATTGATAAAAAAGCATATTGAACCTCACTGTAGTCTGCTCGGGAGGTGAAACAAACTCTCCAAAACGTATAAATCAACTGAGTGCTATTTGTTCTTTCCTTCACAGAGGAGAGGTCTGAAGGGTAAAGCCCGCAAGCTTTTTTACAAGGCCATTGTGCGGGGCAAGGAGACGGTGCATGTCGGGGACTGCGCTGTGTTCCTGTCACCCGGCCGGCCCCAGCTGCCCTATGTGGGCAGAGTGGAGAGCCTCTGGGAGTCATGGAGCTCCAGTATGGTGGTCAGGGTCAAGTGGTTCTACCACCCAGAGGAGACTCGCTTGGGGAAGAGACACCGCGACGGCAAGGTAAAGACCAGGAAGTGCAAGCATAAATTCTGGAAGGGGGATGGCCAAATTAACTGAGACATTTTTGTATAGATATGTTACTTTTTTACTACTTTTTTTCCCTACTCCCAGATGATTAAACTTCCTCTTAGACCTCTAAACACTCAGCATACGGTGGCTCTTTCTTAAGAATAATCACTGCTGCATGTGGCTGTGCATTTTATATTTCTGGCAATGATGGGGTTTGTTTGGAATAAAGAGAAAAACACAGGAAATTTAGAATGAACACTTGTAAAAACTCAAAACTATCTCATGTGAAAACCCACAGTGAAAGAAGTATGTGTATAGGAGAATATACAAAAAAAAAAATGTCTATTTAAATACATTTATCAACCATTCTTCCTGTCTCTCTTCTAGAATGCCTTGTATCAGTCGAGCCATGAGGATGAGAACGATGTGCAGACCATTTCCCATCGATGCCAGGTGGTCAGTAAGGCCGAGTACGATCACCTGATGCGTGAACGCAAACCAGGCACCACGTCTAATGACCTCTTCTATCTGGCCGGAACCTATGAACCAACTACGGGCCAGCTGATCGGCGCAGATGGCATGGTCATTGTGTCCTAGCACCACCAGCTAGCGAGAAATCAGAAAACTGACCTGATCTCTGGAGTTTCTTGGATGGTCCTTCATAAGAGGGGGGGGGACAAAGGCAAATCGAGACAAAGAATTGTGGCTTTGTGTTTTGATTTGTATGAGAGAATGCGCTAGCCCACTGGATAATGCTTGGCAACACTGGTACTTAGAGGAGACCAGTTTGTTCAGAGGAAAAAATCTGATCCACGTCAAATTTAACCACTTTATCAGAACATTTTGTAATTGTGGTGAGATAACTGCAAAACAAGTACAGAAACCAAGGACATGAGCACTTTGGAGTGTAGTATTTCTGGAGGCATAATGGAAACTTGGCTTCCTGAAACAAAGAGAGCAGCAGAGACCGTCTGCTATGGAGAGACTTGCTGTAAACCACACTGGTTTGGATGGTTTTAATGGTCTTATACTGGTAGTGTAACTACAACACGGAGATTGAAAGATATCCAACAGGACCAATAAACACTGTAGTTTGGATTGTGTGTTTAAATGTGTGTATTTGTGTTTGCAGAGTGGCTGCGATGACCCTGTTTGACATATAATTAGCTCTAAGTAAATAGTGCTTTAGCGTGTGTTTATACTGTATGTGTGTGCGCGCGTGTGTGCGTGCGTGTGTATGTATGTGGTCATGCACGGGTGTGCTCATACAGCAAAGATGTCGACGTCATGACGCACCATGGGTATGCCTCTGAATATTAATCAGCCCAGTACTTATAACGTGCAGTTTTCAGTCTTTGCAGCTGAAACACAACATAAATTTTTTGCTCTTTCAAGCCATACACATCAATACCTCTCTCTCTTGCATCCTCCTGCTTGGGTGCGGAGACACATGTACAGGTAGTTGGATTGTTTATTTGAACTGTGCGTGCATGTTGGGTGTGCGTTCATACGTGTGCGTGGGAGAGCGCGTGCGCTTTGTACAGCATTATGGGAAGGATTACATGATGTAAATAGTATATATTTGTTCTTATTTCTTGTTTTCTTTTTGCAGAGAAGATTATTTTATTTAGATTTTTTTAGGGTGTGTGGGTGGGGTGGGGGNAGGGGGGCTCTAGTAGAGGTTCCTTCACTCTCAATGCACTGAACAGTATCAGATGTTTGGATCTGGGGTCAAACTGTATGACTGATGTGATGACTTTGTGGTTGTAGCCTCTGCTTTAGGCAAAGGGTAAATATGTAGAAAGGGTATTTGGGAAATGTTTTTATAATGTAATCAGAAAAAGCTCTTTCTACTTGTGTCCAATTCTTTTCTTTTTTCTTTGTATTTTACTCCGTTAGATTAAGAATGTGCATTTCCTTTTGTTGTTTTGTTTATTTTTTGTTGCTTTTTTTTTTTTTAACAAATACTGGAAAAAGCAAGCTGATTTTCTGCTGTTCTGTGATCCTTAAAGAATCTCCTGTATCTATTCTAGCCTGTATTATAAAATGTAGATATTTATCTGGCAGCAAAAAGAAACATACCAAAGCACCTGTGAGTTTACGCTTCACCACATAAGAAGGAAAAAAAAAAAAGAAAGACATTCAATCAAATCTGAATCCGGGACCCCTGCAATCACCGAGGTATTTGGTAGAGTTCCCTCTCGTTGTCCGCTCGTGTACATCCAGCGTTGCTATGACGGCCCCTGTTGCAGCAACATTGTCTGCGCACCGCCCAGCTGATGCACTTGAGGTCTCAATGGCATCACGTGACTGTGAAGGACAATCAGAGCCAATCAATCGGACAATACAGAGGGACAGAAAAAAAAAGAAAACAAGGATCAAATCATAACTTATGCTTCTTGTCACTTTTATTCCTGCTTTGCCAAAAAATATCCGTGTGTGTGTGTGTGTGCGTGCGTGCGCGTGTGTTTATATGTTTGCTTGTTTTCCTCTTTTACCATTGTGTTCTTGTTTATGCAAGCCTATGATGACTGTCTGTGTATCGGATGTACAGGGGGAAGAACATGAATGCCTTTTTTTTTTTTCCCCTTTTTTACTGACTTTTAACAACATTGTTCCTGTTACACTGCAAAGCAAAAGCTTTAAATGGAAACTAATGTGAAGCTCAGTTTTGAAATATTACTTTTATGGGTCTTTAATTGAAAAATAATTTTTTTAAAGCTGTATTTTCTTTAAGAAACACTGGATTCAGTTCTAAACATCACATTTTGAAAGAAGCAACTTTTGTTTTTGTTTTGCTTTTTATAGACCCACTGGAATCTGCTTTGTATGGTTGAGATAGCCTACTAAAATATATTATGTAATTTCAGTCATCCTTTGGAAATATAACTTAAATATTTCCTCATGTACAAAAAGAAAAAAATATTTATCTTAATTTTATTGCCTTTTTGTGTTTCATTAAAAAAAAAAAATTCTTACAAATTAAAACATATCAGCTGTTTCTTTTCCCTCCTTACTGTTGGCTGTGAGCTCGAATGCTTCCCTGTGATCATCAGTGCTGATCATTTGTCTGCTGTAAGGAAGTGAACCACAGAAGAAAGCAAGAATAAAGAGGCGGGGGCGAGCAGGTGGGGGCACGCGAGAGGGGGAAGCAATTTGAAACTGTAGCTGGAGCCAAAAGAGGAGGAAGAATGGGAAGAGAAAGGGTAACCGTATCTAAGGGTGTTTCAAGAGAGACGACGGGATAAAGTCTCCACCGGCTCTACAGGTGGGTCAGGTATTCAGAATGATAAAAAAACGGAACAGGGCCATTAAGAGAACAAAGCGAGGATATCAGATTTCAGCTTGCAAAGATTTCCAACCCTTAGTCTGTGCATTTTTGTGTGTGCACGCAGCTCATGTGAGAGTCTATAAACTACTATAAATAAACTATGTCAGTGCATTCCTGCACTGCATGAGTTTTCTGCTAGTGTGTGTGTGTGTGTGTGTTAACCAAGAACAGTTGAGATTATCCTCCTGCAGGCTGTGGGCTTCCAAGGCCAAAGTTTGCAAATTTGCTGCACTTTATTTGAGACTTCCTGCAACATATTGACACCTTTTTATGGCATTGAACCTTTTGTGATACTACAAACTTCCACCTTTACCTTTGACCTCATATTACAATCCAGTTGCCCCGTGGCCTCAGTGCAACGTTGCCTTGAACGTCGGCTGTAGACTTTATTTTACTCTGAGCTGCATTTTTTTAATGGCAGCCTCTCCTTCACTGCTTTTCCATTTTCAAACTTAGCCAGCGCCTCTTTTGTTTGTCAATACACAATAACTTGTTTCACCTTTTATTCTAAATAACTTCACTAATGGTCCCTGGCCATCACACATACATACACACATTCAAATACAGGCCAACGGTATGTGTGCATGTTTGCGTTCCTTTTGTCTTTTGCATTTAGCTGTTTCGGCAGTTTGACTTGTTATTACAAAGATATGAAACAGTACTCCCACCGCACGCGCGCACACACACACACACACACACACGCGCTCCTATTCTGCTTACTGTTGGTCTTTTACATCCTCCTCATCGGCCCCTCAATCAACCAACGCCTTCAAAACACACACATGTTAAGTGCAGTCTTTGACTCCTTATCAGCAGGTTTGCATTGGGCTTATCTGGCTGACATTGTTAAACTACTTTACCCAGAATGCCATAGGAGATAGGGGCACAATGGGAGGCTGGGGGTGCCCTTTGGGTTAATGAGAGAGGGCTTTCACGCTGTTAGAGCAAACATGCTGAAAGCTGATTTGTGTGCCTGAATGTTCTGTGTGTGTGTGTGTGTGTGCAAGGGGTCAAGGTGTCATAAAAAGGTGTGGCAGTTTTCACTGCATATCTTTTTTTCAGGTGTGGGTTTGTGGATGACAGCAAAGACAGTAAAAATTAGAAACAGTAAAATTTGGTTGATTGATACAGGAAGGAGTGTGTACCCAAGTGTGTAAAGTTGTATTGGTGTGTGTGTGTGTTTGTGTATGTGATGCCAGTTGGTGGGGGAGGGGCGGGTCCAATCCAGAGAAAGCCTTCCATTTAGATATAGCCCGAGCATGTCACTGGAGTGAATGAATAGCTGTCAGCTGCAGCAGTATGTTGCATGTGTGTGCAGATAGTTTGTGTGTGTGTGTGTGTGTGTGTGTGTGTGTGTGTGTGTGTGTGTGTGCAGGTTTGTATGCGTGTGCAAGCTTGGGTATATTCAGGTCACTCAGCGTGGGAGTAAGGAGATCAGCGGCTTCTCTGCATCACCTCATCCATCGTTCATATGAGCTACAGAGAGCTCGTCACAATGATCCATCTTACTATCTGTGTATGAGCGTGTGTGTGTGTGTGTGTGATATTGTAGATGTCCCTATACTTAGTCTGACTCATCTGTAGTTGTGCAACGTATTCTGTGGCAACAGATGGAAGGCTTACATAAATCATGAATTCTTGGCAGTGTGGAAGTCATGTCCATGTCCTCCTACATTACAGCACCAACAAACGTCCACTGTTCCATTTCCCCCAGTTTTATGACTTGGTTCACTCTCTGGCCCATTACATGGAATATTTAAAGGAAAACATTAGGCGTGTACTCGCTTCTCTATTCCCACAGATAACTGACCAAGTGCACATGATAGGGCCATGTTTTCAGCTTAACATTTGAGTAAAAATTGTTTGACTGGTTTACAGCAGTAAATATCAGGATTTGGTATTACTGCCTCCAAGAACTGGACATTAATTTTATAGCTGCCACCTTGCAGCACTGTTCAAGTATCATATATACACAGTATATACTGTGTAGATATATACTGTGTAGGTATAATTTTAAGAATTAGTATGGGATCTAAAGATGGCTAAGTCATCATTGAAGTGGTGCAGTGGTTAGCACTGTTACCTCACAGTATAAAGGTTCTGGGTTCAAATCCAGGTTCTGGTCTTTATGTGCTGAGTTTACCATTTTC
>JASGAU010402693.1:0-12122 GCA_030220045.1 Australoheros facetus
TGAAGTATGCAAGCTGTTAATTATTTTGATGTTTCAGCACAGCATCTTCCCCCATTTTCGAATGTGGATGTGCATATATTTTATCCTATTTTAGGAATTACTTTTCAACCAACTTAGATGCTGAGAAAAAATATTATTTATAATGCAATTTGACATCAAAATGTTTGAAACAGGCAGACACCTTTGCAAACATACTAAACTGTCACTTAAACTGTGATTCATACTTGATAACCTCAAAGCACAATGCAGTATTTTGTTTTCTTTTCCCCCCGAAGTGAATACACTCCACCTAGTATTAAGTAGTTCTTGAAGTCTTAAGAAGGATTTATGGTCTGTCCAAACTGTAAATTGGATGGTTGGATAACAAAAACCCAACAACTCTGACTCAGAGAGGAAACCATTTCTCAGACTTTCCACACTCATTTCACACTGTGATCATCCAGAAGTGAGAGGGGAGCTGGGCACTGAGCCACGCACTGCACCTCTTTCTAGCTCTGTTGCCCTCAGCCAACCACCCCCTCACTCTGTCCTTCCAGTGTGGCTGCTAAGAACAACTGAACATGTTTAAGAGCTAAGGATTGAGTTTATAAAGGCATTAACTTCAAGCACTGAAATTTAAGACTACAGTATGTTTGGGAATGTTAGTTACACAGGTACATTTGGCATGAAATGTCCTGATTGGGACTAGAATTATTGCCTTGTGACTGTATGCTTTCCTCAAACAGTCAAATACATCCACATCTGTCCAGACTCGTATTACATTTAGAAAAGTTTGAAGGAATTTCTCAAAAGAAAGGTCATGACAGAAAGCCAGCAACACCAACAAAGGACAGCTGCATTCCCATTCTCACCTACACAGACCAGGTCCATGAAGCCATACATGCCGTAGCAGATCTGGAAGAGGACGTCACGGCGCTGCCAGATGGCCTGGGGGCTGAGCGCCGACCACAGCAGCCAGGAGATGCTGGCGACAAGGAAGAGAGAGCCCAGGAAGACGGCAATGATCTGCACCTTCTCCACCAGGGTGATGGTGATGGACTGCCACTGCACAAAGAACACAGGCAATACATGAAATACACTGAAACACTGCATCAGACAGGTACAGTGTATATCTAAGTAATATTAAATAATATGTTCTTCTGCATCTACCACACAGCAGAATAAAGCACGTCCAGTGCGGTTGTAAACAGTCCGGTCAGTCAGTGTTACAGGGCTGCCATGTCTCTGATGCATGTTGGAAGGGAGGCCAATTTTGAAATGGTTTGATTTGGCATTGATTACTGATAGAATTTTCTGGTGCCCCTCAACAGGTTCTTGGTCACCTCATTTAAAAGCAAAATTCCTGGAAACGACCCTGCTCTGAAAGGTAATAGACTACTTATATTGTGCATTATCTAGGAAGGTTATTCAGATTTAAAAAAATAATAATAATAAGATTGAAATAACAAAGAAGTCTGTCTGAAAACTGAGTTTTTAAAGGTACGTTATGGTGACGGTACTCCTGAAAAAAAAGTAGAGCAATGATGCACATGTAACTGGAAATGAAGACGAGCTGGAAAACTGCAGGGAAGTACAGAGTGTGTTCTGGCCTCAGTGACCTGGTCTGTGACTGTGTGTGTGTGTGTATATACCAGCAGCCTGTCTAAATGTTATTTATACAGAAGCATCTGAGAGTCTGCATGTTCGCACCTCTGTGAGCGCGCACACGCATAAACTTGTGAACGCTGCCGCGAGTGTGGCAGTTCCTTCAGCTCATATCCGCTCTCTATATTATAGCAAGATAACCATTCACAGCAGGCCACCAGGAAACTCCCCTCGGGCGCTCCGCCACTGAGCGCAGGAGACCATCTCCACACACTGTTATTTCATTCATTGCATTCAGAAACCATTACCCTCCAAACATGAGCGTTTATGTTTGGAGGGTAAAACACAGCTAAAACACCGGAGCTGTGTCCGTGTGGTTCAGTGGCCGTCAGTTTATGCAGCTTCAGCTGATTTTAAAAGACGGTGATCCAATAAAGAAGTAGAATCATTTTAGATGTGTGACGTCATCGGTCCGAACTCAGTACCACAATCGGAGCGACTCGCAGCAGAAATAACACTTCTAGAGATTTAATTGTCTGACATTTGTACTCAGAGCTTTTTCCTGACCTTTCCGTCATCGTGCCGCTGTCAGATACGACGTGGAAAACACGCACCCCCAAAGTGAAGAGAGGAAAACCCACCCTCACGTGTAAATGGTAACTTACTCACCAACTTACTGCATTTAACTACCATTTTAATTTTGGCAACGCAGTTGCAGATGCTACCTTGCGCACTGATCTAGGAAAGCTCACAAGACAGACCTACTACAAGTGGTCATAAATATGCATTAATATGCAGTTACAAACACGCATAAACGAATGTGTTAATGTCCTGCTGAATTTGATCAACCACTCTACAGCCTTTGCTTTAAATTTTTTTTTTTAGCTGTAAATTTGAACTGCTTTCAAATCAGGTTTTGAAACATAGGAGGGAAAATATTTCCCGTGAACTAACATGGAAAAAATTAAGCAATGAAAAATGCACACATTAAATGGAGGTTGCTTTTAAATGTGAATTCTTTGTATGAAAGATGATATTCCAGCTGATTTGCTCAGTTCTCAGATTGTTGCTGCTCACAGTTTCCTTAGATTAAATTCAACAGTTTCTTCATGTCTTAAATTTTTGGGTTTGTGTTTTTACAAGTGTTCATTTTGCACATTTTACTTGCAAAATATCTTAAAATATTATGTGTGCGTTTGCCACATCAGTTGTTCCAAAGCTGTTCCAAAGTAAGAAAAATACAAGGACCATAAAATGTAATTTATAGGTTTCAGCTGCCCTTAAGTTAAAAAGATTTACTTAACTAAAAGAGCCTGTCCTCTCCTCTGTCCAACAGACAGCAACTGTCCTGACCAGCAGGACCCACACCTGGCTGGAAAACCAAATTAACCACAACAGGACACGAAATGCCCAAAGAAGAGAATACAAAAAAATAACCAGGCAGTTCAAGAATACCCTGAAAACATGCTACAAGTACAACAAAATCTCCAAACAGGAGATGAAGGTGGCCAAGAAGCAGTGGAAGGAGGCCATGAAGAAAGTAAAAAAAAGAGGACAAGAGGAAGGAAAAGCTATGGAGCAAAGGCTTTGTGTCAGAGCCCCATCAGTAACAATAAGAAAAGAGAAAATAGGACAGTGGAGAAGAAAAGACCACAAAGTGCAGAACTTTAGAAAAAAGCAGCTTGGAATCGGATGATTGTTGACAACGTGCGGACAACTGAAGCTGCACAGTGATCATTTCAGAAGAAAAGACTTCAGGCAGACTTTGTGGACAGAAACTAAAGCTCTGCTGAGCCTCAGCTGTGTGTTTGTTCAGTCTGCCAGTGACTCAACTCCCATCTGGAGCGAACAGATATGAAAGGGGCCGAATGTGCTTCAGTGAGAGGAACGATCCAGAATGCAGATATTTTAAGCCTCAGGAGTGTCTGTCTGCTTGGGCTTTGAAGGAGAGGATGACTGCAGGAATCCTGATGCTCCAAAACGACTGCAAAGATGTGAAGATGCAACAGGAACGCACGGCGGGTTCATACTCACCGCCACAACCGCTTCAATCTAGCAAAAGCAGCCGATGTTTTCTCTGTGTTTCCTACTAAATAAATTCTGTTCTTCATAATTTTGGGTGTGCAGTCATTGTTTCAGTTTAGCTCAGCAAAATGAAAAAGTTCTGATTATGTGTTGCACTTTCACAAAGACAGAAATATCTGATTATATATTCCCACAATTCAGAATGATTGCAGCTGTCATTGCGCGCTGGTTACACGGCTTTACTCCAACTGTCAGTCTGCAACCTGAAGGTTTTCATTATTAATGGTTCTAATATTAATATTATTTATAGTGGCCACGAGAATTAACTTCTTGGATAATCTGAACCACATTTGTCAACTAATGACATTAAAACTACTCCAAAAAGGCACAAACACAGTTGAGAGGGCCAGTTAGCAGAGATTAAGCCTGAGAGACACCAATGCTGCCCATGTCAGCACATCTGTCAATCAAAACAGCCACATTCCCAACTATAAGCCCAACTCTAGATGGGTTATTTTAAAAAAACACCCTCATACAGATGCAATGAAAGGAAAATATCTACAGAAATCAAAACCATTTTATTGTAGAGTCTCTGGGGACTGGCTCACCTTTGGATCCAGCCTCTAGTGTACATTAGAGGAACTGCAGTTTTTCAAAAATCTTAAGATAAATTTAGTTTTGGAAGTCTTTATGCTTTAAATATCCATGGTTACCCAAGGTCTATTGGAGTCTCCACTGAAATGGCCCTCTCTTCAAAATGTACAGATGCAGCATTTAAAACACAAGCATTCATTATTTGTAGTATTGTTATGAAATTCTGGGTCATGGGTGTACCCTGCTTCTCACCCTCTGACAACTGGGACAGGCTCCAGCACCCCCACAACCCTGAAGCGGACAAGTGGAAGAAAATAGATGGATGCTATAAAATATGACTGCACTGGTTAAGCTTTATGAGTACTGCATACAGTTAGCTACAGGTATCTATATATATTTTTATTCCACTACAGATAAAAGAAAAAAGGCCTTAAAGTTAGTATTTTCAGAATAGTCGATCATTCATTGCTACCTGGGAAAAACCTCCAAAATGTTTAGTTTCAAAAAAAGTCCAGAAACACAAAACTGTGGCTCTGCTGCAAAGGGTTCAGATCAACATTCACTTTACTTTGAGTTGGTACTGGACAGGTGCTTCAGGCTGATTTTTCTGGAATGATAAGAAGGTAAGACTTTGGGGAATTGGATGATAAAGTTTATTTGTTTTGTGTTTGTCATCTTTGCTCAGAGAGTTAGCTTTCTATCTTGCTAATTAGCTCTGAACACCAAATATAACTGGATCTGATGTCAGAAACAAACGTATTGGTGAAAACTCTGTCCATGGGATAGATCTACAGGGAAAGTCGGTCCCCTTCTTCTTTAGCTCGTCGAGCATTTTGATGACCTCTCCTGTACCATTAATGATTAGTTTTGACAGCTCAATATATATATCAATAAAGACGTGGTTTGGTGACCATTAGAACAGGTTGGGTTTTTTTCCAAGGGTAGGTGCAGTAAGATGTATAGGCTGAGATCACTCTCATTAACTTTTGATGCACACCCAGTCATTCTGTTCTGGAAGCAGGTCTGAAATATGAACCTGCTCAGCTCAGAAAAGAGAAACAAGGGTTACCGTCAGTGGGCGTCCGAGGGGGAAAGAGTTAGGGCACCGTAAATGTCTCAGTTTCATGTAAGCTCATTAAATAGTTGTTGTCATGTTTCTGCAGCGGTGGACCGACTGACTAATGCAGCCATCACTAGTCCTACAGTCTTTAAAATTTCCACTAATGTAATTGGAGTAAGTCCCTTTGGGCGCTAATATTTCAAATGGATTCTGGGATTAAATTGAGGCTACAAATGTCAGATACATACCTCGGTCTGTTGAGTCTTCATTAATCATTACTGAATTCAGTGACCTGATTTGTCTTTGTGGTTGAAGCTGTGCAATCACACTCATATAATCTGCACCTTTAATTGAACAGCTCTGCATCTGCACGGCTAAATCCTGCTTTTAAAAAAAAAGGTCAAGATTCATCCACTTATTTCTACATTTTATGCACAGTGAGTCATTGAGCTACAATTAGAGGTGCTTATTCAGATGGTCAATAAGGAGAAAAACATGCATCATTAAAGGATAAGTGCACTTCCCTTTTTGGGTTCTGAGTATGACTTAAAGCCAGCCATTTTACAAGAACAGCTCTAACAGACGCAGGTGGGTTTATCTGCTGTCAGCCTGCCAGTGAAAGGGCTTTTTACCAGTTTGGCTCCGTGAGGCTGATTTTACTCCAACTGAGAAGCTGTGAATATTTCTGAGCATAAATCCAACTGGTGGGTCGATAACATCAGCGACTGTAAAAACAATTTCTTGTTAATGCCTCTATAATAATTTAGAGAGCATGCTCGGTGGGGGAAAACTGTAACGTGGAAGGCAGTAAAAAAAAAAAAAGCAGCAAAAACAGGCAGACAGAATATAAATGCTGCAGTTTGGTGGCACACGCCACTGCTCAGCCTCTTAAAATTACAAACCTGAGTACACTATTTTTCTGTGACATCCATGTGCATTGAATTGGCAGCTACAGAGAAAATCACCAGTTAAGCCATAATGTGACTGTTCGGGATAATCAGGCAGAGCAGCAAAGGGCTGTGGAAGGTCTCCAAAACAGCTGCTGTTTTCAACGTTAATGGAGTAAAAAGAAAAAAAAGCGTGACAGCATCTTTTGGCTCAAAAATTGTATTTTAAAATAACAGTCATCAGGATGACCCTGAAACAGCTGCTTTCCAAATGCACTGTGTCCTCGCCAAACAATCTGCCAGCATGAAAACTGAGGAATCTCATTTAGCAATTAGTGAAGTGGAATAACTTTATTAGACAGATTTTAATCAGAAACAACCTTCTTCTGTGAGACTCTCTGCAGTTTTTACCTCTGCCAAGGCCTCCAGGTCTCATGGGAAACTATATTTTGTGCATGCAGCACATACAGAAGCCTTTTTATTAGTTAAATAATTCTGTTGTGGGTTTTTCTTTCTTTAACAGAAGCGTGTCAACAATTTTGGCCACGTCAAGAGTCCTCAAGGGGGGCACGTTACCGTGGCAACCAAGAAAATGGGGTTTTAAAAACTAGCAGCGTTTTTATTCGAACCCTCACCATGATCGTTTTCTAAACTAACACAGCAGCGTGATTGGTTTAATCTGACCCAGTTATTTTTAATGCCCAAGGAGAAAATTTAGAATCACCGATTAACATGAATGTCTTTGGACTGTGGGAGGACGGTGGCGTATCCAGGGAGAACCCACAAGCGGGGAGAACGTGAAAACTCCACACACTCCAGCGGATTTAAACCCTGCACCTCGATGTAACATGATGAGCTCTGCACCGCCCCTTTCGCAAATACATATCAAATTGAAATAAATATGATGAACTGATCCGGATCCACATATCTGGGATTCAGGGATGAATTCATGCATGGTGTGAAGGGAATTTTTAGCCTTGGCAAAACAGTGCAGTTGGACTGTTTTTGTTTATTCATGTTGCCAACAAACACAATGGCCACATTCCATCTATTTCTTTTGGATATAACGCCTCCATTTTCATGAACCTTAACAGGCAGTTTTAGCTGCACCAATCATTGCAAACCTTCATCACAGAGGTAGAAGTTTAGAAAAGACAAATGCAGAGAAAAAAAATCGTCATCCAGTTTAGAGGACTTAATTATTTTTCATAGCAAGTAACTGACACACAAACAGCTATCGCCTTTTCTAAAAGCCTCTTAACCCGTTTTAAGTTATGTTTAGTAAATACTACAGTTCATAAAACACCAAAACAAAACAAAAGCTAGAAAAATGTCTTTTAATCTATTTGTTAAACATTTCACAGTTGAACCTTTCATAGCTTTAATTTACATTTCTGTATTTAATTATCTAAGAAGTGTTACGGTCATCACAAAGAGAGACCAGTCGTGTCTCAGAGTGTGGGAGCTTTCAGCAGAGGGTAAATACTCAATATTTTACCTGCCAGGGTCTCTTCATGTTGATGGCGATGACCTGGAAACGGTAGCAGCACAGCTCGCAGGTCCAGCAGCCCCGCTCGCTGATCCACTTCAGCAGGCAGTGCTGGTGGGTATACCGCACCGAGCCGTCACACCGGCACGGGTTCAACAAATCCCCCTGGAGATCAGAGAGAGAGCAAAGGTCAAGAACGAGCGAACGAGCAGAGGTTAATTTGAAGGGGGGGCAAACTGACTTTAGATGTTAAATGACTGAAGATGAATGAAAAATCATCCCATCACATAACAAATGAGGCCGTTTTAAAACTACACCTGGATTAGTTAAACTATCTACGAATTAACTAGACTGAGAGTCTGAGAGGTGGCTCTGATGCGTAACCGTTTCTGTGAGTCTCTTATTTTTCTTTATCAGTGACAAACACAGAGAAGGGAAAAAATAAGCCAAAGCAACTTAGATTTAGTTCAAATTCCAGGAGCAACTGATGATAACTGTGATTGTAAATTCAGATTGATCTTCTTGGTCATGCTAGCGTTAGCAAAGATGCACGTGACCATCAGTGAAAAAACTGATACAGAGACTCTCTCCTTTGCAGTTGGACTTCTTCTTGGACCTGAATTATCTGACATGTCATTCTGTGACATCATTGGTTACAGATGCCACATTGTGATATCCTCACATATGATATGATAGATTTGCCTTTAATGATGTTGACCTCTAGGCAATAAGCCCACTGCCGACAGACTGCCTAGCGACAGGTAAAAGATCCCCACATGTGACCACACTTCAACCGAACAACCTCAAATCTGACACTGCAATTACTCTGGCCCCCGGAAGTATACCTGCCAAGTTTGAAGGGGATTGGATGAACAGATAAAGAATAAATGGAAAAACAAACAGAGATTTCTCAGTTTAGCAGCGAGAGAAAAAAGAAAAGAAAAAAAAGCTGGAAGACATTTAGAAACAAAACATAAAACATCCCCACAACTAGCATCTCAGCAGCGAGTGTAACTGATGAAACTGGTGTTGGTCCCACTGTGGAAGTCTTTTCTCCTCCCTTTGGTTACGACTCTGCACACTGCAAACACAGACTGCAATAACAAGGGCGGACCTTCCCGGTCTGAAAAGTGAAGCCAGTGCAGCGCTGTCTTAAATGTGCATTCTTGCTAATGGCCAGCAGGGGGTGACTCACTAACTATTGGGTGATTTCATAGACAGTACAAAAGGTCCAAGAGGCTGATGTCACCCACAAGTTAATGAAGCTTTGTCTTCGCCATCTTGGTGTGGACCATCAGTCAGTGACGACATGCTCATTAGCTAACAGCTTGTGGCTTTGGAGCATACCGTGGACAATCCTCCTTTCTCACTCTAATAATGACTAAAATTTACTAAATGAGCATCACGTTTATTTGACATGACTCGAGCCAGTAATTCATCAGGAAAGTGTTCACTGAGATCACAAAGGAAGGGAGCCAAGGCGCTGTTGTCTGATAGACTTCTTCTGTACAACCAGAAGTCTTTTTGGAGCCAGAGGAGTTGCTCCCTGCTGACCATTAAAAAGCTTTAAGGCATATTGGCTTCACTTTTCAAACCTGAAAGCTGTGTCCATATATAGTACAGTGACTTTGTCCATCAGTGTATGGTTGCAGGTGATGTAACCAGTGCAACCCGGTAGAGCACTTTTTATCGGTTTCATTTCTGGGCAGCTGGTTTTTAGCCGTTCGGTTCACAATACAAGCCTCCATTCTGCTATAACTCTGCAAAGCCTTTGTATTGTGATGCAAAAGCAGCAAACATACTTGCTGCTTGACATTCATGTCTTGTCTCATGTTCTTATCATTTTGGCTTCTGCCTGTAGTAGCAGTGATAAATTAAACCTCGGCGTCTTTTCAGGTTCAGTGAGAAACTATCTGCTTTTGGTTCAATATATGAGCTGTCTATCCAATATTAATCTTCTATCATTTTCATGGTCCATGTGTCATCTTTCCTATCACTGAGAAATCCTTGTTTTCAGGCCTCAGTTTGGTCTTTTATCCCAACAGGTCGTACATCAAAGTAAACTCACGACTTGCTCACCAGAGGGCCTTACCAGCATCGCTCAGATCAATGACCATTTCTCAAAGCTACAGCACTTGCCGATATTAACGGTGGGATGCAGCCTGGCATTAATCATTACAGCCGCATCTATTTGTTCTGATGGGTTCTTTTCTTTTTTCTTCCTCTAGGCATTCCTCGAGCAGCCATTACTGCAGCTTTGACCTGCCAGCTGGGCTGTGAGTGGCATATTAATAGTATATTAAGGTCAGTGGTCAGAGAGCTCGTTTTTCATCATGTCATATTAACCTTGTGGGTTTAAAAGGACCTCTGAGGCTTTCGCTCGAATGAACTGAAGCAGGTCAGCTTTACGCTGAAGTAGAGATTGATAAAACCAACTTCAAGGATAATTAAAATAAGTCAGTGAATTCTCTAAAGGGACTTTCTGACCACTTATTTTAGTACTATAAAGGTCAGTCCATCAAGGAGTGCACAGGGTCAAAAATGAAAGAGAAAGTTATTCATGTATTTCTTTTGAGAGGACAGAAAAGGTTGAGAGAGGATGATGTACTAAAGACTTCCAGCTGAAAATGAAACAAATGTCCTTAAAAAGAAGACTGTTATCAGTGGGCATTGATAAGATTTTACTGATACTGATGCCATTGTCAATTCTCCTTATCAATCCTTAATCCCTAATTAACGTGTGTGGGAAAAGACGGTGGCCTGCACAGGTTTTCAGCATCGCTGGAAGGATTTTATATCTGAGTCTGAACTCGGAGTAGAAACTGAGCCAAACAGGGGCCTGTGTGCCATAAATTTGATGTAGAGTATCTGTATCAGCCTTGTTGACTAATAATGGCATACTGATAAATCACCAGTTCACCAGAGTCTCCCTGTTCAGATTGTGTAAACATGAACAAAAGTGACCTTCAGCCTCTCCCATCCTGTTTGTTTGATGGTACAATTAATTAATTAGAAGCTGAAATGTTTGCATACAGATTAAATGTCTGTTTATGTTGACACAATCTTCAAATTTAGCAGGTTTTTTGTGGCGTTTGCTGCAGGCTGCCACTTCCCACCCAGTCTCTCCTTAGCACCAATATCTGCAGCAGGTACAGTACTTACTCACTACATTTATTTTTAAATATTACTTATTATTTTTCTGCAATATGTTTACAGCTGGTTTCCCAGTCATTGGATTAAGCATGGTCCTAGACTAAAAGGAAAAAGTCAATAAAGACCAAAATAGGAAAGAGTATTTAGTCCAGGATTAGACATAATCCCTGTGCGGGAAACTGGGCCTTAGTGTCTGATTGGTTTGCTTTTTGTTTCCACTTCCTGTATAATTTCTCTTTTTGCGTTTGCTTTCATCCACTGCTTTGGTTTGGGCACTAAAAACTAGATGGTTGGGTTTGGGAAATGATTGTGGATTGTGTTAAATGGTCCTCCTTCACGGTGATAAATGATGAGTTGGAGTGACAGCCCCATCTCACTCACACCATAACCACAACACCCAAGGACGCCTTGTGGTGCAGCAGCTTTGACAAAACGGCACTGTTTTGTGTTGTGGGAATGAAAACGGGCTGCATGTCAGTGGTTGATATTTATCTGTTGTGCCTCGTCCTTTCGCACTGTCAGATATACTGCTGCGATTAAGCATGAGGCATTTTTATTTTATGATAAAAAATTACAGTACAAATCTGCTGGCACAGAAAAATAAAAAGGAAAAATATCAGCATTGGCGTCTGCTGCTGTCTAAAATGTTTTTTGTTTGTTTTAATTCACTATCAGCGTCGGCCCAAAATTTCACAATAGGTGCACACGACACTTCACGTCTTTGTTCAGCAATGCACAACAAAAGAGACACATGACAGTGCTGGTGATGAGAGGAACTGAGCTCAGAAGAGCATAGGTTCCACTTTCAGCTGCTCCCTCCTCACGAGGGGTCACCGCAGCAGGTAACGCTGCATGTTTGATTTAGCAGGGTTCCAATCTGGAAGTATCAATTTTTAAAAAACACTTTTACCAACATGACGACTAACTCCTGGAAAATGAGGTTTGCCAGAATTTGAAAATAAAGCGTATTGATTATAGTATTTATATTTTACTTGCTGTGTGAGCACAAGACTTCCTTCTGAGAAATGCATGAATCATCTTCTTAAATACCCACAAGCCATTTAGGATTAGGAATCCATATAAGCATCAGAGTCACATATTTTGTGCTGCCTGCTCAGCCTGCTGGCTTATCTCTGTCAAAAAGTACAAAGAGTCCAATTTTCCTGATTTAATAAAAACAAAATGTAAACAAAATTTTAAAAAGTGTTCCCCATAATCTGTAATCCCAAAAAAAAGAGCAACCACAAATGAAACTATATGAAAAATAATAGCCACACAGCAGGATGGGGTGTTCGATCTCTCTCTCTCTCTCTCTCACACACACACACAC
>JASGAU010402708.1:0-19526 GCA_030220045.1 Australoheros facetus
CGGTTTACACATTCACCTAATAACGGATAGATCCCTGGTTCAGTCCCATGAGCAGCCACACCTCCCGTGGGCCTTTTGTCACAAAAGGCATCTGGTGTAGAAAATCAAATCAAATATGTAGCACTATCTGCTATGGTGAATGAGAGTAGCTTAAGTAGCTTTAAGGTAGAACACAAAGAAAGACATCTATAAAGTCCATGCAGGTGCCATATCTGAAGAACAACAAACCCATCACAGTTTACAGACTGACTTACTGGCTTAACTTTGTCTACTGCAGATGTGCAGTTTTGTGCCCACATTCTTTCTGTACAATAAGGGTTTAGTTTCATATTTCTTGCCACACTGACCTTCTTAATAGCAATGCCCATGTTCCTACATCAGGACAGTTAGTGAATTCAGTCTTATTACAACTAACAGTCAAAGCTACAAAAATGAAGCTTTCTCTGAGTGGAGACTATTCTCACTTGCAGAAGCACTGGCAGCAAGCTGTGGACACCGCAGACAAGTTGTTATGACCATTTCCTAATGTGCTTGGAGTGCACTTGGAAGATGCTTGTGCAGCTTTTGCCTTTGTAGCATAAGTATTGTAGTATATGTCTTCACAGAGCCTTGTATTCATCCTCTGACGGCACAAATTTATGTTACCCAGACCCAAGCGTACCCTTGCAAACTTATAAACACAGAAAGGCACTTCAGTCCATCCTTAAAGCAAATACTCTCTTCCACAGCACGTCTTTTGTCCTGTCTCTCCCCCCCCCTCAGCCCCAACCGGTTGCAGCAGATGACTGCCCCTCCCTGAGCCTGGTTCTCCTGGAGGTTTCTTCCTGTTAAAAGGGAGTTTTTCCTTCCCACTGTCGCCAAGTGCTTGTTCATAGGAAGTCGGTTGGACTATAATTATTGTAGGGTCTTTACCTATAATATAAAGCGCCTCGAGGTGACTGTTTGTTGTGATTTGGCGCTATATAAATAGTACAAGCTGATACCAGGCCAACACATGGCATGTCAAAATCAGGTGCACAAATTAAACATTAGTATGTGTTTGCACTGTTAATTCTACTATGATCCCTCATGATACTCATTATCCTCACACTCAACCTTCCTCCTCCTGTTGACTATCATAGACTAACACTTCTGTAGTGTTGCTTAACAAAACTTTCCTGTTTCTCTTTATTAACAGCTTCTTTCTCCTGGTGGGCAACCTCCTGCTGAGGCCCTTCAGTCACCACCTCACAGCTGACTGGCCTCTCATTAGACTTCCTGTCATGGTCCCATTCTTCACACAGCACACTCCCAGCATCACTCAGGTCACCCAAGTGCTCCACCGAGTCACACTTTTCCAGGTCTGAGGCGATGGTCTGAAGGCTGATAACTGACATGCAGTCTGAGCCAGCCTGCTTTGCCTCTAGTCGCTCCCTCTGACCCCAGCCGCTCTCTTGGTGCCTCTCCACCCACAGTCTGGTTTTCTCACCATTTGCCCAATTGCTCCCAATAGCGCCGCCTCCCACGCAGCTACTGTCATGAATCCCAGTGGCAGTTCTGACCTCAGCCTCAGCACCTACAGGGGAGCTCCGACCGCCACAGATGACAGGACGCCCCCTGCTGGCTCTGTTTCGCCCCCTCTGTGCGTGGATCTGCTCGCTGATCTGCTCCAGGTTCCCCAGGGCCACGGAGTAACGCATTTTTACTTTTGCCACCTGTTCCTCCAGCTGTACTACTTTAGCCTTATGTTCCTGAAACAGTTAACAGCAAGTTAGGAAGTCTCACAGTGGCACATTTAAACATCTCTGATTAATTACATCTTAGTTAAACCAATAAAATGACATAAATACAGCTTCTGATCCCATAAATACAGGAGTTATGGTTATTTATGTCATGGTGTTGCTGTGTGACAAATGAGGGTGGACCACAAAATGCAGGACTCAGAATGTTGAACTGAACTTAAAGGTGATTTAGAACACAGAATACAGGTAAGTGGGCCGGACGGGTGCCAGAGCTAAACAACAACAAAAAAAAACTATGTGAATCATTTGTTTGATAGGACATGCCTTTCTATTAGTTAAGATATGAATAAAATTTTCCTTGATTACCCCTTTTGATTATCACATCCCTACAGAACCCAGAGCACCAAAAAGCAACCCAAAAATCAGCAAAAAAAAATTAAAAATGATTTAAGGATTCACATAGTAAGAACAATATAACTGCACCAAAGAGTAAAACAGTTAAATGTGGATTATTAAGCACTATGTCTCTCTCTTCTAAGTCCCTGATAGTAAATTATTTAATAATTGATCACCATATTGATTTATTCTGCTTACAGAAACCTGGTTACAGCAGTATGAATATGTTAGTTTAAATGAATCAACACCGCCGAGTCACATTATACGGATATGTCCTTCAGTGTACATATTAAAAAACAATATGTAGGACTGCTTTCTTGATTGTGTGTAATATCTCTAAAATCAGAAACATCTTGTGTCAGAGTGATACTGAAAACTAGTTTGTGTATGTTTTACCGCTAAGCTGGACTATTATTATCAGGCTGTCCTTAAATCTCCCTGAAAAGCCTTCAGCTGATCCAAAATGCTGCAGCTAGAGTACTGACAGGGACTAGAAACAGAGAGCAGATTTCTCCCATATTGGCTTCTCTTCATTGGCTCCCTGTTAAATCTAGAATAGAACTTTAAGAGTTGCTGGTCAAGTGGGATATTTTGCAATTAAATTGATTCACTGAAGGTTTAATGTTTTGACGAGCACTTTGAGATGTCTCTGAGCAAAAGAATCTCTTCCTGTAGGATAAATCAGACCACAGCTCACATTTTACAGACTCTGCATAAAGACTGCAGCTGCTACGAGTCACGGGCAAAGTAGGTAAAGTAAAAATCAGTCGCTGCAGAGAGGAGTGTCAACAAGCCTGTGTCGCTGCTCATTCTTGGTTAATGGTGACCACTCTGTGGATTCCAGTATGAATGCAGTGTTTGTTATCGTGTACAAAAAAATTACTGATGGTACACACCTCCAAAATGTGATTGAATTGAGCCTTGAGTTCAAAGTAAGGTTTGGACTTGAGAATGACTTTCTTCAGGGACTTCTGGAGAGTCTGGACTCGAGCTTCAGCATCCTGGCACAGCTGGGTGACTCGTTGGTGCTCTCGCTCACTGCGAAGGCGCTCTTCCTCTGCCTCGTTCACCTGACAGTACAGAAAACACAGCTGAGAGGAGAGATGCTGGATGGAGTATTTTAATGTTTTTTCTGTTTGTCAAAAATGCATGCTATCCTTAAATATGAAACCAGTAACATCTGTTCATTTGGATACATATGGGAGAAACAGTTCATCATATATAACATTATCAAATGTTTTGTGTTATCCAACTGACTTCTTCAGTCTCAGTTGACAGCAGGTTTCCCCAACCTTATAAGCATACATTTGAGTAATGACCAAAATGAGCACCACGGCCTAACAACAGGCCGTGAGCTCAGTTTCTTGATTGTTAACATGAAAACTCTCATGACCATTGATCATTGGCTATGTGTGGAGAATGGCTGCAATCATAGCACTGTAAGATGGTGAAAGGTGTACTTTTGGGTCCCTTCCTTGATTCAGAAATGGTTGCTCCCTTTTTACACAAGTGGCCTCCTTTACTCCCCACTCAAATCAGCATTCCTCACTGTCAAAGATGCATATATCAGGCAGCAGGGTGGCTCAGGGCGTGAGCAGGCGACCACGAATCCCACTTGGCAATGCGGTCGGTGCTGGATCGAGTCCCGACCATGCCACCATTTGCCGCTTGTCCTCCCCGATTCTTCTCCCCTGCTTTCCTGTCTCTCTTCATTGTACATCTGTCAATAACATGCTGAAAAGGACCAAAAATAAACCTTAAAAAAAAAATGCGCATATCCTCATCACCGAAAGTGTGGCCACAGGCCTGGAGGTGTAAACAGACTCCAGAGTCTTAGCCTGACAAGATAGTTCTTCTGTGTTGTGCTATCTGCTGAGTTATTTGGTTTTCCCAACATATAATTCACAGCAATCGTCCAGACACTTTACAGTGTACATTATATTACTCTGTTTGTGAGGGGGGGACCTGATCCTTGGGATGGGCTAATTTTGGGGGTAGTGCGTTTTGAGATTTGAAAGCCACAGAGATGTGGTGTTTTGAGAAAATGTGTCTGAGCAATTTTGATACCCCTGCCACATAAGGGATCACCAAAGGTTTTTGCTTAGGCAGCAGTTGTCCTGATTCTGTCCTGGATCACCCACTCATATTCTCCCTAGTGGACTTGATGTATTTGTCTACTGTGTTAACAGACTAAACAAAACACAAGGGAGCACAAGAGTCCAAACAAAAAACAGTTCTGGGGATCTACCCGACCCTGGGGCCAGACAAGGCAGACAAAGCCACCTGGGCCATGGGACAAAATCTGGGGGATGAGGCCAACGGCAGAGACAAAGCAACTGTGGAAAGCAGCTGGGAAGCCAACAGCGATGGCGGAGAAGGCCAATCAGGAGGCCAGTGGCAAAGAGGCTGCACGGCAGGCTCCCACAGCACTGGTCGAGGTCACACAGGGCCCACAGAAGACTCATGATGTCTCCTTTGATCACTGGGGCTGCTCAACAGGGCCCACTACTGTGTCCAGGGACTGACGCTGAAGCTGGGACCTGGCTGTCTTCTTGGAAGTGGTGCAGGTGCAGGGACAGACTGGGACTTTGCTGTCCTCACCCTGGGAACAGGAATGGGTGCAGGGTCCAGCTGAGCTCTCGCCACCCCCACCTGTGGAGCAGGTTTGGGTGCAGGGTGCTCAGGTACATAAACGGTCTTAAAGGATGCAGGCAGGAAACCATAAATAGTCTGTGGAGGGATCTGCTCACATAAACTAATTACAGTCTGTGTTTTAACAGGCTGACAAAAACAAAATGGTGCTTCAGATTGAACCAGCTCAGTAACACAAGCAGTCTCTTGAATAACAGTCTTACAAACATAATACACATTGCCTTTGGCCAGCTCAGACAGGTTTCAGGCACGGAATCCCTCCTCTGCCACTGTGAGCTTCTCTTCCGTGATCAGGACACAAACGACCGCAGAGGAGTGGAGCCAGTGACCGGAGATGTTGGAGGGTGTGCAGCCAACAACAGGGCGAACCCGCCCACTCTCATCTCCAGTGATTTGAGCTGAGGAGAAGCTTGAGTGTGGTGTTGCAGAGACAACGGGGTTTATAGGGAGGTAACAAAATCTTTTAGCTGTGCAGGCAATAAGTACGAATACTGAGGCCAGGAACCATGCAGGCTGCAGGTTCTTTGCTCTCCTTTTTCCTCATTCGGGAAGCAAACAGCCACTATTCACGGAGAATGAGGAGCCGGTTTTGAAACTCTTCAAATTTCTCAAAAACTATGTCCGCTGGGTCCATTTCTGGTGATGTCCTACTGTCATGGACGTCTGTGTGGCAGCAGAGCAGGACCCAAATGCATGCATCAGACTATGGGGAGTAAACAAGCTCAGCTTTTATTCACAGGAAAATAAACTGAACGTACTCAGGACTGAACTTAGTCAGAAACACATAGACTAGGAAGGAAAACACAGACATACAGGGCACACAGTGTGAAGGGGATACGACAACGAGGACATGACAAAGAAATGAGGGCACCGACTATTTATACACACATGAGGTAATCTGGGAGAGTGGAAACAGCAGGGAGAAAACAGGTGAACTGAATCATCTGACGAGACAAGGAAAGCAAAACTGAAAACAAAGCACACGGGATGCAGGACTAACAGAATTAAACAGGAACCAACACCAAACAGACGGAGAGTTGCTGACACAGGGAGACGGGCACACAAAAAGAACTTAATCACAGACACAAGAAGGAACATAACACACACTAAATTACTAATACAAAACCGGGGATAAGATAATTACACAAAAATGCCACCTATCCCTGCCAGTCAGAGGTGGAAAGTAACGAAGTACAAATACTTGGTTACTGCACTGAAGCAGATTTTTCAGGAATCTGTACTTTACTTGAGTATTTATTTTTCTGACTACTTTTTACACAAGTATCTGTACTTTATACTTCTTACATTTTCAAATAGTCTCATTACTTTAGGTTTAACGTGTCTGAGAAACATTTTTTTTTCTGATCTGAGCCTAAACGGAGGAACAATAACACATAAGAGACAATCCTACTGGCGTACCCTCCATCACCGGGGCTTATCGCATACAAAGAGATTAAAGAGGCAAAACTATATAATTTATGCATCATATATAGTGCTATAATCAGGGCTAACACGGGGATGGACCGAGTTCATAAGTTGTACTCGCGGTACTTCAACATCTTAGGTAGCGAAGAGGAGCGAAAATAAAAGATATAACGTGTGGCAGGTAATTTTAAATGCAACGTTTCTAAATGCTCGACAAATATCAGCAAACACACAAAAATTGTGTCCAGTTTGTCACACAGTGTGTCTGCTAGCTAAAAGAACAGCTGCTGTATTTCCAGGGAGAGTAAAGAATGAGAGAGAAGTTCACTCAGAGATGGAGAAAGAGGACAGGAGAGGAAGAAGAGAGGTTAGAGTTAAAGGTAAGGACTGCAAAACAAACTGAAGTATGCTAATTTTGTGTAATTCAAAGATTGTATGAAAATACTCTGCAGTTTAGTGTGTGATAAACAGGTTAGTTTGCTGTACTGTATTTACAGTAAAGCTCTGTGTTGGTGCACAGAGGCTGTGTTCATTGTCAGAGTTACAGGTTACATCAGTGCAGCAGAGATGAGTTTGAATCAAAACTGCTGATGCTGAGATTCATTCACTGAATCCAACATTTATACAACCTGCTACTTTTACTTTCTTACTTTGAGTACATTTCAGAGGCTGTACTTTTTCCTTTTACTTAAGTAAAGAAGTTGAACCAGTGCTTCAACTTTTACCAAAGTATTTCTTAACACAAGAACTTGTACTTCTACTTCAGTACAGAATGTCTGTACTTTTGCCACCTCTGCCTACCAGACCTGTGCTGCTACATATCAATAAAGTTAGACTGGCTTGGTGGGTGGATGGAGATGGAAAGAAAAGAGTGCACGGTAGCAGGCACAAAGCCAGCCCCAAACCTGTCTTCCCTATCCCGTTCAAACTAACTTTTCATCCAATTAGCATTCCACCTTGGCATTGGAACAAGTGGCATTTTTGAAAAACCAGGAATCTGCTAGAGGCAAGACAAAGAACAACAGACATAAAATATGTGGACACAACAAATAGCAATGCAGCAACTGTTTCAGTTCCTTAAATTGTTGTAAAGGGTACTGTAATAAGGTTTTTAGTATCTTGGGAGGGTTCCTTTATTTGAGATTCATTTATAAATGGTGACTTTTTGTTCTGAAGGAATTACCCACAGCCCACTGATTTTGATTATATAAACAGCACAACAATAATAGAATTAGCAAAAGGGCAAAGTGTTTACCTTGCCGGTGGCGTGGTTAAGCATCTCCTGCCAGGTTGGGTCCATGGTGTTTTTATCAGCTAAAAGGCCCTGCTCTGCCACATACACCATCTCTCTGGCAGCAGTATGCATGGATACAGCCCTCTCATATCTCAGAGCTGCCTTCTGGGTCTCCTGTTGGGCCTATAGGAACAGACAGCAGCTGTTATAAAACATACAAAAGAGATGCACATATTTGAACGTCTATGCATGGAATTTCTCTTTTCACTATTAGAACTACTATTCTATTTGTATATTTTAGTAACTCAGAGAATCTGTTTACATCAATACATATAATTTGATCGTTATTGTAGACAGGATGTACAGATGTACAGTATTTCTTAAATAATAAAAAAAAAATCAAAAATCAAAGATCTGACAATACTTAGTTGACTATTGTCCAATGAATATTCATGACAAGTTTCAGAAGAATAAGACACTACATAAGGGAGGAGCAGCGACTGAAGTTAAAGATCAATGTACAGTAATTCTTCAAAATTCCAAACATTTGTAAAAAAAGAAAAGTCAAAAACCAAAAATCTGTCTGGAACATTCTGTAAACCTTTGCTGTATGAATACTCATACCAAGTTTCACAAGAATTGGTCAACAAAATAAAGAAGGAGTAACAATCAATCTACAGTACTTCTTGGAAATTTGGGAAATTCTTAAAAGTTAAAAAATCTGCAGCATATTGTATAGATTTGCCCAATGACTGACTGTCAGTGAGTTGTTGTGGTTTCTAAACATTTCCACTTTGCAATAATGTCACTTACAGTTGATCCAGGAGTAAAGAAATATCACAAACTGGCTTGCTGCAGTGGTGCCTTTCTATCAAAGTACCAAGCTCAAATTCTGTGAGCTCCTTAGAACGACCAGTTCTTTCCCAAATGTTAGTAAAGGCAGACTGCATGACAAGGTGCTTCATTTTATACACCTACAGCAAGGTGACTAAAAACAGTTCAAAGATTAAGCATTGTGGCCTCAACTGCCAACTGCCAAAAACTTGAAACATCATTGATCATTTCCATGTTGAAAGAGAACCAGTGCTCCTGGGATGCATGTAGGCATGCATATTCATGCTGAATTAGCAGGCAGCTTAAGAAGACTGCACAAAATTGGACTTTTTATATACAATATAATGCCAAAATGATTCAATCACCCACTCAAATCATTGAACTAAGATGTTCCAATCACATCCATAGTCACAGGTGTATCAAACCAAGCACCTAGACTTGCAGACTGCGTCTACAAACATCTGTGAAAGAATGGGTCGCTCTGAGGAGCTCTGTGAATTCCAGCGTGGTACCATGATGGGATGCTACCCATCACAACTGTTCTTGACAGTTACATTAAGTTTATGCAAAGAGTTAATTTTTCAGTGTTGCCCCTTCCATTTCAAGAGCTTTGCAATTCACCCTGTCATGTTGTTAATCAACTTCTGGACCAAATCCTGACAGATAGCAACCTATTCTTGCATAATCAATGCTTGGAGTTTGACAGCATTTGTCGGGTTTTGTTTGTCAATCTTGAGGATTGACCACAGGATTGATGGGCTGGGGAGTTTCCTGGAAATGAAATTTTTAATGTTTTGTTCCCCGAGACACTTAGTTATCACTTTTGCCTTATGGCACAGTGCTCCATCATGCTGGAAAAGGTATTATTCTTCACCAAACTGTTCTTGGATGGTTGGGAGAAGTTGCTCTCGGAGGCTGTTTTGGCACCGTTCTTTATTCTTGGCTGTGTTCTTGGGCAAAATTGTGAGAAAGCCCCCTCCCTTGGATGAGAACCAACTTCACACATGAATGGTCTTAGGATACTTTACTGTTGGCACGACACAGGACTAATGGTAGTACTTGCCTTTTCTTCTCCACACAATCATTTTTTCCAGATACCCCAATCAGAAAGGGGCTTCATCTTCAGCGTGTTCCTACATGCCCAGAACACCTCACCTAGAAAGTACCCAGGAGGCATCCTAGTCAGATGCCCAAACTACCTCAATTCTCCTTTCAATTTGGAGTAGGGCCTCTACTGAGTCCCTCCCAAGTGACCAAGCTCCTCACCCTATCTTTAAGCCTGAGCTCACACACGCTAGAGAGCGAGATCATTTCTGCCACTTGTATCCATGATCTCCTTCTTTCTGTCTCTACCCAACGCTAATGGCCATATGTGAGAGCAGGAATGTGGATCAATTTGTAAACTGACAGCTTCACTTTCATACTCAGCTCTTGTTTCACCACCAGAGACCAGTACAGAAGCTGAATCACTGCCAACACAAGTAAAGATATGACACCAATAAGAGGAGGTGGGTATCTCTGGTAGTGAAAAATTTGATAATCTGACACATAATGATCTCCAGGGGACCAATGAGTTTGCTCAAAATCAGTCTCTTGCTGGAGAGGACTCAGGTTTTTTTTAGTCTGTGAAGAAATAAACTACACAGCATCAAACTCTAATTGTGTCCATTTTAAACATCTTTTGAGACTCCGATAAGTATCACAGTCTGCTGAATGTTGGTGAAGAAACTGAAGAAGAGTTATAATTTGGTCCAAATCCAGGCTCTGACACTGACAAAGACAGGAGCTGCTGTTCAGTGAAAAAGCACAAACAGTTGGGACCTGTTTCCTTATCTGAAGGCGCAGGGAAACAACTCTCTCATTCACTGGGGAAAGCCCAAATGTATGGCACCAAACCAGGAGGACACAAGTATACCCAACCCTACCAGCCACCTCTCACCAAAGGCACTTCCAGAGAGGAACAGAGTCCAGCCCCTCTCCAGAATCCAAGCTGTGGGTTAAGCTAAGCTTAACTGCATTTATTTCTCAACCTCACGCACTGACTGGCTCAGACTCCTTCCCCACCGGAGATGTTACATTCCATGTTCTTATAGCCTGTTTTGCAGCTGGGGATTGGACTGCCAGCACTTTTGCCCCCTGACCATCCTGCAGGTGGCGGGCCCACAGAAGGGCAGGTCCATGTAGCTCTTTCGGGGCAGAAGGTGTTCGAACTCGAGCCCCAGTAACCCTGTACCAGGCTGGGTAACTTGTTCCCACTTTCTGAATATTTTGTTCACACTATTGATTTGAATCAAGTTAAATGCCACTAAATAAACACTTTAAACAAGAACTGCATATTTTCTGCTTGATAGGTCTAATAAATTGCCAACTGATTGCATATATATCGCACTCTGATGACTTGTGAGCAGTAAAAACACATACCTCTTTAGCAAGTCTGCGAGCCTCATAGTAAGGCCTTGCTTTCTCAATGCATGCACCGAGCTGGGAGCCCTGAGCATTGAGCTTCCTGGCAGAATCAGTGAGAATCCTCCTGTAGCTCGACCTGGCATCCTGAGGGGAGCACACAGATAACACAACACTGCACACTGCATACAGTGAGTCCTGCCTTGACACTGTGTGGCATCTGAGGTTGTGACAGGAAGACAGGAGTTACATGTACAAACATTTTTACTAGGGTTGTTTTTAAGTATGGGGGGGCTGAGCAGTCATCAAAGGGGCACCAAAGAAGGGACAGAAGTGTTTGTGCAACAACACAAATGTTGTAATTTTGCCGTCAGTGTGTAACTGATGTACTGACTTTCAGCTTTAATTCAAGGGGTGTGACAAAAACACTGCACTGACCCATTTAATGAATTTCTGCCATTTTTATTTTTGTCTGTCAGGACTGTAAATACAGAGGGTTTACTCTAAAAAAAAGCTGCACAGCCCTGGAACAAGATTCTTTGAGCAAACGAAACCAAGATAATCCCTTAGAAGAGCAAAAGAGCAAGTAAGAAAACTATGTTAGCCATGTTGCCTCACAGCAACAGGGTTCCTGGCTCAAACACACCAGTCGGCAGGGGCCCTTCTGTGTGGAATTTGCATCTTCTCCCTATGCTTGCATGAGTCCTTTCTGTGCACTCTGGCTTCCTTCCACAGTCCAAAGACATGCTAGGCAGTTTCATTGGTGATTCTAAATTAGCCGTAGGTGTGAATGTGAGTGTGAATGGCTGTCTCTCCTGGTTAGCCCAGATAGAGTGTACTCTAACTTTTCTCATGTTTGCTCCATTTTTGGAAAAATACAGTTAAATTTTAAAAAGCATTTACGATATATATATGTGAACATTTGACAATTTGAAGCACTTTTACTGGCCTCATTAACCTGTTAAGTTACGCAACAAAATACACACCTTTTGACCAATGTGCAGACCAAGGTTTACACACTGGTCCAAAAGTCAGCCCCTATTCTCAGATGGTCAGCTGGTTGATCAGCCAGTCAGCCAGCTGCTTTTGGCCGGTCAGCACTATTCTCAGAAGCCCGTGCTCTCAGAGGGTCAGCCTAATTACTACCTCTCTGTTAACAATTTGTTTGTAGATAGGAAACAAGTTTATATAAGCTTTTGCTTCACTTTGCATCTTCCAGGAGGGGGCACTAAAAGATCAGTTTTTACACTGTACATGACTTCGGGCTACACAAGAATTTCTATCAGGAGTCGGGATCATTTAAGTTTACCTTAATGCACATTAAAGTCCAAAATTATGTTGGTAAATTTACTTTTGCAACACTTGATTATTTATTTGATGGTGATAAAGCTTATGTGGGCGATAATTTTTCTAAACATTTAATAATGCCCCTGTGTTCTCACATGCCATGGCTTTCAGTGTCCTTTATTATCCACTTATCTAATTCATGGTAAGGGGGGGGGGGGCTGAAGCCTATCCCAGCTGTATAGGATGAAAGGCAGGATTCACCCTGGACAGGTCACCAATCTTTCACATAGAAGATGGACATAGACAAACATTCATCCTCACAGTGACACCTCCAGCCAATTTAGAATCAACCTAACCTATCATGCATCTTTGGACTGTGGGGGGAAGCCAGAGTACCCAGAAAGAACTCACACAGACACTGTGTAGAACATGCAAACTCCACACAGAAAGCCCCCCGACTGGATTTGATCTCAGGACCTTTATGCTGTGTGGCAATAGCGCTAACCACCACACCACTGTGCAGCCCATGTTTTTTGTTAATGTCCTGCACCCCCAGCACAGAGGTCAGAGGTCACTGTCACAGTCCTGTCAGAGAGGCAGTGAATAATCAGGTAGCTCCTACAGTGGTGAAAGTACTGTTTCAGTCACGATTCATGTCGCTTCTTCAACATTAACTAATATTAAAGTGTTATTGGTCATCACTGTTGTTACTTTAGCAGACTAATTACCTAAACTATATTCAGACATTCAAACAATATATTCAGCCCACTGAATTGTGTTACATAAATTACTTTATTGGAACTAAAAGACTATGCCTCAGATCTGAACTATGAATATATTATGTCTGAATATAATAATTCTTTATGACTGTCAAGTCTATTTTATTTATACATCACATTTAAACAACAGAAGCTGACCCAAAGTGCTTTAAGACAGACACATTTACATTACAGCTCTCTTAAAAAAAATTTCAAAATACATGAAAAGCTGAAAGGTGTGTTTTATTGTGTTAACTAATTATTGTGGAAAGTAAAAATCACAGTGAATTTAGAGGTCACTAAAATGTATTAAAATTTTGCAAACTGATGATCTGATAGTCATGACACACACTGCTCTCGCCTACATACTGCATTTTTAAGTTAAAAGTATCGGTATTGGCAATACTGGTCCTGTATTTATTTGGTATCAAATCGATACCAAATTTGCAATTTGCACAATGAATGAAAAGCAGAGCCAGCAGCAGACTGCCTTGCACGCTGCCTTGATTGTCCTGACAGAATCTCACTGTATTAATGACGGAGGAAATGTGTTGGTTAATGTTGAAATCACATTCACCTGAAGATTGCTTTTATTATTAAATCAGGTCTCAGCTTCCCTTACCGTAATACCTGCGTAATAACTTAGTTCTGAACAGATGTTGGCACAACACCGGTGTTGTGCCAAAAAGTGATTGTCTTCCAAAAAAGTGATTTCTGATGTTTCTGTGTTTTTGATATCTTTGCTTATATTGGTGAATGACTGTAGTCAACAGGATTTATGAAGGGCCTACATATGAACTAATGACCTGTTTTGCAAGTATCTTTATTTTACCTACATTATAATCAATCCAGTCCTTTTTGGTCACTTCAAATATCATTATGGAATTGTGATGTTATATTTGTTGCAATTTCTGCAGTCAATTTGGCCAGATCTGTCTCTAAAAATACAATCTTAATGTCAATGACAGTTTTTACCCAGATAAAGATATGAANTGATTGCAGCTTCTACGTTGTGACAGGGATGTTGTTTCTGGCTCAAAATTACTTGCTATCGTTAATGAGTTTGACATGTGTTTCACAGATTTTAGGCCAAAGTGTCATTTACAACAGTTTAAATACAGGCAATCATTTTTTTTTTTTGGGCAAATATCACTTTTTGGCACACCGCTCCGATTTACTGTGACTGCTACACAACTTCCTCACATCCAGCTGTAGCTCCAGCTTGTTGATCTCTTCGCTAGCTTGGTTGAGATGCTCCAGTTCCTCCTGGAAACATAAGGAAAATATGATGTACGTTAAAAGCACAATACGAACAGAAAGGCTGGATATATGGGATGGGCTTGACCCAGGTACCGGTCTGTGGAAGGAGCCGATTAGACCGTGCCATGTATAATCGGTGTTTATTACAGCTTGCTTAGATCAGGAAATATGACGAATTTACTACAAAGACGGGAGACTACATCTTGATTGCAAATGTGATTACTTGAGTAATAACAGTTATTTAGCTACATACCTGAATTCTTGGGTCCAATTCCTCCTCATATTTTCCGGTTTCTTCTTCCTCTCCGTTTTTATTCCGGTTGTTAGCCTCTCCATCATTCTCATATTCTGCCTTCACCTCCTCGGCAGCGTCGTCGCCCGCTCTCATCTGCTTTAACATCGTGCTTCTCCTATAGCCGCCTTTCGCCTCTTCTCCCGGTGTCTCCTTCCGCAGACCGGCCGGGTTCGGGCTCTCTGCAGCCTTCGGAATCTCATGCGAGGTCCCCGGCTCCATTGGCGGCCCAATCGTGTGGCTGCTGTTTTATGACTTTATCCTCCCGGGACAATAAGATGTCAGTTTTTAGGCCAGTGGAAAATCGCCAAGCGTGTGCTCATACTTGAATTATTAATATGTTTTCTGTCTACAAAACAAACACCGTCTGACAAGCGCTAGCCCTGCCAGTCACACTGCACCTGACACCCCACTGTAGCCGACTCTTCCTCCTTCTAGTTTTATCTCCTTACAAATACAGTTATTTAATTACATTTATATCCGGATATTTAATAGTTACATTTAATCCAATGTAAAGTGTGGCTTGGCTAACTCAATCTTTTAAGGGTCCAGATACCCTGTTCCAGAGGTGACCACTGCGGGTGTGCATCATTCTATGGGTTTCATTACGTTTTAGAATACATGGTGTTAAATACTCAAATACTAGTGTGAATATAAATCTGGTTAATTTGCAACATTTCACTGTATATGCTTTTATTACAATTTTTAAGTTTCCACTGGAGCTCAAACATACAGATGTCAGGAAAAGGGGAACAATTTTTAAGAGTTTTTTTATTTAAAAAAAATTAAAGAATAAGGAAATAAATAATAAATGTAAAACGTAATTATATATGAATACAAATAACTCATAGGGCCTTATATATGCAAATTAATCACCAGACTCTCCCAGAACAAACTTAATACCTTTAGATCTGACAGGGGCATTGTGCATAGTTTTTAAAGATAAAGGGCAGTTTCACAACTTCACGTAACACAGACACTTTAATCCATGGATTCACCCATTAAAAATGGAATTTTACATCAGTTTCTTCTCCCACACTTATTTGACAAAAACATACTTTTACCTCAGAACATGGAAATTAACATTGTAACCTGCCTCAATCAATCTGTTGTTGTGTATAACAGAATGTCTGTTTGCTGGAAAGGTAAATATTCAATTATGATTAAACTCACAAGTTTACATACACACATGCCATGGCAATCTGGGCCTTTTAATTATTTATAATTGATTTTTCTTTTTTCCAGGGTGGAGTGATTGTACAGCATAGATTTCTAATGACTTAAAAATATAAAGCAAGAATTGGGTGCACAAGTTTGAATTTATTTTGGATTTTTTCTTATATACACAAGGTTTTTCTTGTTTCTTAAAGTCATCAAAGCTGTATGCTAATACAATCATTCCACCCTGGAAAACAAACAGCTCAAATAAATCATTAAAAAGCCCAAAATTACCATGATATTCATGCCCATGATGAGTGCATGTAAACCTCTGACAACTGTATATAGGGCCTTTCTACTCAGTTGAGCACATCTACAAGTTTCATTTACTCAATCACACACACATTCATACAGTGCTTTTATCCATGCTTAAGCCACTTCTGTTATTCACATTCCAATGGATTCAATCATTTCAAGGTAAAGACCCTTCAGCAATACAGAGAAACCCCAACAATTAGACACCCCCCTGTGAGCAAGCACTTGGAAACAGTGGGAAGGAAAAACTCCCATTTAAATAATGGGCGACAGAGACAAGACAAAAGAGACTTTGGGAGAGAGCCAGAGATTAATAAAAACTAATGATTAAATGTAGAGTGGAGTATAAGAGTGACAAGAGGTGAATGAAGAATAAATATTACTGGCCTATTGCAGCACAATTAAGGGATGGTTCAGGGTCACCTGATCCAGGCCAAACTATAAGCTTGATCATAAAGGAAAGTTTTAAGCCTAACCTTCAAAGTAGAGAGGGTGTCTGTCTCCTGAATCCAAACTGGGAGCTGGTTCCACAGAAGAGGACCTGAAAGCTGAAGGCTCTGCTTCAACTTTCTACTTTTAAATACCCTAGGAACCACAAGTAAGCCAGGAGTCTAAGAGTGAAAAGCTCTGTTGGGTGATATGGTACTATGAGGTCTCTGTAAAATAAGATGGGGCCTGATTATTCAAGAACATGTGAGAAGAAAGATTTCAGATTTGATTCTGGATTTAACAGGGAAGTGATGAAGAGGAGTCAGTATGAGAGAAATAAGGTATTTCTTTCTAGTCCCTTTCTACTCTCACTGCAGCATTTAGGACAACCTAAAAATAATGAATTACAATAATAGTTCAGCCTAAAAGGAATAAATGTATGAACTAGTTGCTCATTTTAGAAATATTGCATAAATGCAAGAAAGCAGTCATAGATATTTGTTTTATGTGCATACCAAAGGACATATCCTGGTCAAAAAGGATTCCAAAGTTCCTCACATTGTTACTGGAGACCAAAGTAATGCAATCCAAAGTATCTGGTTAGACACCATGTTTCTAAGATTTGTGGCGCCGAGTACAAGAACTTCAGTTTTATCTGAATTTAGAAGCAGGAAATAAGAGGTTACCCGGGCCTTTATGTCTTTAAGAAGCTCCTGCAGAACTGAAGAAGCCTTTCGGATGAGAGGTGAAACGTCTTCAAGAAACAAAAAGAAGTCCAGTCACCTTTTTTTTTTTCAAGCTCCAGAGACTGCAGTCTCACTAACTGATGTGTGTTATCTGGTTTCATGGATAGACAGAGCTGGGTATCATCTGCATAGGAATGAAAATGTATGCTATACCTTCTAATACTGCCTGAGGGAAGCATGTGAAATGTAAATGAATTGGTCCTAGCACCGAACCCTGTGTAACTGCATATTTAACCTTAGTGTGAAGAATGGATGGGTGTTTTGTTAACTGTAATTTCCCCATTGTGGGATCAATAATCAAGAAGGCCCTCCATGGTGCATCTGCTGCTTCAGACTGGGAGTATGCTGGCAGTCCTCTGCTGCTAATATTTCAGTAACTATGGCGGGGTACTTCATACAACAATCACTTCAAAGACACCACGCTGTCCCGGTTAGAACTCCAGTCACTGCTGCTGTACTACCAACAAAAAAGTTGCTCTCCCGTAGGAAGAGAGGGGGTCACTGTGGGACCGTCAGTGGAAGCATGGCCTTCTCTTCTGACTTAAAGCCATGCAGATAGTCCAGACATTTGGATTAGTTTTCAATTCAGGTGAAGTTTGCTGAGAGTCTCAATATCTGATTAATTTCCTCCTTTGTTCAAACAAATCCGACTCCAATTTTTTTTTTTTGAGCTCACTTTTATTATTGCTTTCAGCTTTTTTCCCCTTTTAATTAACTAGTTCTGTGACTGTTTACAGTGGATGTTCCACAGTACTTAGCAGTAAAGAGTCCACAGGGTACCTTTCAGAATACAGTAATCAAAACTTTATTGGAACTTGCATACAGGATTTACATAACTACTCAAAACGGATAGAATGAGCAGAAATTGTTCATTTTAATACAAGGATGGTAGCATTTTATAAAACATACACAATCATCCTCACTTTTTTGTAGTACTGACAACAATGAAGACAGTTGAAAGCAAGAAATCCCTGATGTCACAGAAACTGTCCTCAGGTCTTACTCCAGTGCTCCTCGTTTCTTCTCCTCCAGCTACATGTGAGATCTCTGTCGTTTCCAGAACCTCTTGACCTCGCTGTGTCCCTGCGGTGTCACCACCATCACTCTGTGGGCCACATCCTGCCACACCAGACAGCCCAGACCCTGCACCAGAAACACGTCATTAAACATCAGCAGCCTGCTGTAGTCAAAGACAGTCTCAGCACTTGATGAATGGGGAATTCATTAAAAAGGTACAAAGGCCATCCATCTACTGTAAGGAGTTGATGAGCTCATGTCATATATGAATATATGAACAGTGAAAACATCAAACTGATTCACTGGATCTTGTGATCCAACACCAATAAAGGAGCTATTACTTTATGTTTGATGCAAAATATGGCTTATTACAACTCTCTTTCTAACAGTTCCATTATGATATTATACACCCTGTTAAAGGAATTAGTTAGGATTCACATATAAATTACACCTTTTCTGTGTTTTGCTGTTTCTCTGATGTCCAAAGTATACAATCCTTGAGATGATTATATAAAATATATTATTCTGTTACTATCATTATTGTGGTATTATTATTTAGTTAGGAAACAAAATCCAACCTGAGCTCTGTCTCGCAGCACCTCAAAGTCAGCCTGGGAGAGGAACTGGTTATAGAGCACACCTGAAGGAGACACGGACAACAACAACACAAATACATGCAAGGAGTGAGTATATAAGGCAGCACAATCTCAATGCTCATCCTCTCTATGACAGGGTACGAGAATTCAGGCAACAAGAGTTCAGCTCAGCTCTGTTGACTGGGCTCCATCAGCCAACGTCCATCAGTCATAACTTTCAGGCAGGAATAATGAAAGTGAGCAACTCAGTGCATTTAGGCACGAAGACATCCTCAAGATTAGCCGATGAAGTTCAAACTCGGCATCAGAATGGGAGAAAAAGGTGATTTAACATGGCCCGGTTGTTGGTGCCAGAAAGACGGGTCTGAGTATTGGGATTTTCCCACACAGCCATCTGTAGGGTTTACACAGAATGGTCCAAAAAACAGAAAATATCCAGTGAGCGGAGAAAATGCACAATAGTGTCACATAATAAAATTCCATAAAAAGAATTAAATCCAACTCCCACACACTGTCCTGCTTACTGCTAATACATTTAATAAAGTAAAATCAGGTCCCTGATGAAGGTCTGAAACACTGTAATGTAATAAATGTATGAGCGGTAAGTGAGACAGAGTGCAGAGTTACATTTAATTGTTTTTGTGGAATTTTTCTTGCGATACGCCCATCTCACATTTGGCTGTGCAGAGACTGTGAATTAGTAGTAAAGATTTTTACTCACATCATCATAGACAATATATTAAGTCCAAAAAGGGGAAAACTTATGACCAATGTTTCAAGTTTTTGTGTTTTAGTGGAAGTTCAAAGTTTAAAAGGAGGATAAATAAGTAAAAATGCATGGCAGGGTTATGGCCTTTGGTCAGAACGCAGGCCTAGTGATAGTGCGTAAAGCTTGATGGGGCTACCTTTAACTGTACAAAAGTTATGGTCAAGGTTAAAGCTTTTATTACATTTCTAAGTCCAACAAGAGAACAACTGTTTTGGATTCGTAATGGGGGGGGGG
>JASGAU010402719.1:0-13369 GCA_030220045.1 Australoheros facetus
TTATTAAACAGTACACTGACCTATTCAATCCTGTGCACAGGATCCTGTTTTGTTCTCAGGGTCACTGAGGATGAACTTGGATCCATTTGACAAGTTCAGCGATGAGGAGATTTGGAGAGTGCTGGAGCTCTCCCATCTAAAGGACTACGTATCAGGGCTGCAGGAAGGATTACAGCATGAAGTTGCAGAGGGAGGAGAGAACCTCAGGTGGGTAATAAAATTAATAATACAGCCTGTAAGAGTATGTAAAAATAATATTCAGCTCTGACTGCAAACGTTACTGTGAACTTTGACTCATAAGCTGCAAGCATCTTGTGATGTATACCTTTTGCACAGTTCATTATTCTAAAGCTAACATAATGTTCTACAAAAAACTGTATTTGAAGCACATACACGTGCGTGTCATTTGTGGTTTACTTTTATCTGTGCACTCCAAAAACCCTCTTAAGATACAAACACATTCGACTATCTTCCCAGTGTTGGGCAGAGGCAGCTTCTGTGTCTGGCTCGAGCGCTCCTGAGAAAGTCCCGTATCTTAATTCTGGATGAAGCCACGGCAGCTGTTGACCTGGAGACAGACGACCTGATTCAGAACACCATCCGCAAAGAGTTTTCAGATTGCACAGTCCTTACCATCGCCCACCGCCTGCACAGTATCATGGACAGCTCTCGGTGAGTTACACCTCTTCCCTTAATGTGTTTGGATGATGTGTCTTAGCTCATTTTATTTCAGTTGGGGACAAATTTCTTTCATTTTCCACCCATGTTTAGCTTTTTTAAATGGTAAGAAACCCACAAGTGACATTTAAAACGCCACTCAGAGTTTATGTATTACTTATGCTTTTTACACATTATAAATCCTCAAACTGTAACTGTATCTCTTACCAGCATACATAAAATAACAAATATTATACAGTAAAGAAACCTAGAATGTCATGTTGCTCATCCAGTTCTGTTGTACCACCCTCACTGTATGACTGTATTTAAATGATCTGATCACATTTACATCATACGTGACAGTGGTATTTTCATGAGTAGTTTAAGCAGTTAGACTTTACCTTACCCTGAACCTACTTTATTATATGCTTTGGTTAACAAGCTGAGCTTGACAGTTAGTATTTAACAGCAGCTGACATATTAATCTTATCAGCCAATGGCATTTCCTTATTATGAAATTATTTTGCTTTTCATGCCATTTTTTTTGGAGCTTCAGCAGTTAGTTTAACAAAGGTTACACAGATGTGAGGTCAAAGTCAGCCTTGTCTGTGCATTTGTAAAGAAAATGGTAATCTACATTTTAAAGTTACATTTTATGGGATACTCTGAAAACTACTGTATTTCCACTTCAAACAGGCAAACAAGCTGCCTCTGCTACACAGTATGGACATTGCTCAATAGGTTACTATTTGTGTCTGTGCTTCCCCCAACAGGGTAATGGTGCTCGATGCTGGAAAAATTGTGGAATTTGATTCACCGAGCAACCTGCTTGAAAAAGGAGGTCATTTCTATGCCATGGCAAAGGATGCTGGGATAAAGCGAGAAAGCACCGCATATTTATAATTTTGTACTTCTACTGTTTTTTTTAGGGATGATTTAAATAAATTGTTTATGCTTTTTGTTTTGTTTTTTCATTTTGAAAGCTGACTTGTACTTTGACATAAACACTGAAATATGTATTTATAGGAAACAATGGAGAGAAAGCATATTGTATTTTATGTGGGAATAATAAAATCTTTTTTCAGCTGCTTAAGTTTCAAACTCTTTTATTAAGGAATAGTTTTAGATTTGCAAACAGAAAGTTGATACTCATGAGGTAAAAAAAAAACTGCTTGTCTTATGTTTTGAGGCAATGTTATACAAATATCTCATCTATGTAAGATCAGGTGACTGCATACACTGAACATCAGCATGAAATTTAATGAAACATTCCCTCTACTAAAATAAAACTGATGTGGAATAGGCCACTGTATTTTACATCCATCCATCAAAGCTGCTTTTGGAACTGATAAAGCAGTCTAACATTAAGCTTCCCAAAGCCCCGACCTCAACCCTACTGACAATTTGTGGATTATGCTTCAAAGCTGAGTCCATGCCAGGAAACCAACCAGTTTGAATGACCTCTAACAATTCTGCCAAGAAGAGTGATTAAAATCCAGCCAGGATTATCTCAGAAGCTTGTTGATCAGAAGCTCTCAATCAGACTCACAAGTGTCTGATTACTAGGGGACATCCAGCCATTAGCAGGGGTGTGTATATATATATTTGACCCTGTTTTTTAAAGTCATTAAAGTCATTAAAAATGTATGCTGTACATTCCACCCTGGAAGAAGAACAGGTCAAAGATTACATGGATACTCGTGCAAACCTTTGAACACAACTGTATGTGTACATATGACAAACTGAACTGGAGATTTTTTGATATTTTAAAGTCAGACGACAGTCATTTATCAACATTTCATTGATTGCTTTTATCTGTTTATTTAATGAGAACACTCCCACCTCTTCCCTAAAAACATTCCTTTTTTTGGTGGGCTGTTCCTCTAACGGCATGGGAAACTATCTGCATGAAATGATGAATTTCAGACAACTGAAAGTTGAGGAGTGTGTTTGTGCTGGTGCAAAGTTTGATTTTGTCAATGACTTTGTTCTCATTGACTCACTGGGAGGGCTGCACTGCACTTTTTGAAGACGCCAGGGTAGAGACTGCTATCCAACTAAAGAATGTCTGCCGAAAAAGACATAAAGAACTCATGAGAATCAGCTCTTCCATTCTTTACAACAATCCAGTACATGTCTGGCCAATTAATGTCTTTTCTCTGCAGAGAGGATAGGCAATATTGTCTTTCTGCTTAAAAGCCTCATGGATCAAAGTCCTTCACTGCCACAGCCAGCAATTGTCATGGAGTGTGGGTGGGCCGAGGTTAAACAGTAATATCTGAGTCAAACGTGGCAGTGCTGGTGCAGAGGGTGAGAGGCATCAGGTTGTCTAGTCAGGTCAACTGAAGCTGTAGACCATGTGTGCTGCAGCTCTGGAGGAGTACTGTGGATCCATCTTTTGGGTGAGTTGAACAGACAGAAATAAAGTCGCTGCTGGAAGTTTGAAGGATTTAGGTAAATTGATTCACTGTGGCCTCTAGTGTTTTTTAGCCTCTCAAAGAGAAAAACACTCAATAACTTCATGCAAACAAATATGATTAGTAACCTAGACAATAAATTGTCTAGAAGCAAAGTTGAGAATTAAAGCAGATAGACACAATAACATCTTATAACACCATGTCAGACACATGTTGCTGTGACAGGAAACTTGGCTTCTCCTGATAACTGGTTGGCCAAACCAGTTTCAAGATGACTTGAAAGACATTGTTATAAACTTTTCAAAAACTTTAAAATCGGCACATGTTCTACATGATCTCAAAGACTTTTGTTCTTATAACACATTAAAGTCCTCAATATTCAGCTCCCTTTATTCTATATCCCTGTCCTCCATTAGCATTTGTTTCTATCATGCCAGTGTAATGTGCACATTACACATCAGTACAGAGCAGCAAGCAGGGACTTAGGATATAATCCTGTCCCTGTGGTTTAATAATGTTGTGAGATTGATTAGATGTGCCTAAGGAGGCCAGCATGACTTTGTGATGCATGTTTGTTTGTCTTCAGAATGCTTCATATCTGCAGCGACCAGACCCAGACCTCCCAGTATGTGTGGAACAGACAGTTCTTGTCTGGATCCCCCTGGGCTTCCTGTGGCTCTGTGCCCCTTTGCACCTTGTGTCTCTCTTTAGGAAGACAAAAGTAAACACAAAACACCTGTCAAAGCTCTATATCTGCAAACAGGTAAGAAACACTCTCTGATTATGACATCAAAAATACCGTTTTTTAATTTTATAAGTCACCTGACTGTTTTCTAGTTTCAAATGTTTAACTACACTGTTAAAAATGTAGTTTAGTAGAAGTTTTCCTATGAATTTTACAGAATGTTCCTGTTATTTTTAAATATCGTTACCCTAATAGCATAACTGCCTAAGTCATATTTTGGCATATTTTGAGATACCTACCTAATTCTACTCTGCTAACAGTGTAGATTCATTTAGATATATATCTCAATTTTGGCCAAAATATGACTTAGGTAATTATGCTATTAGGCTAACGATATGTGAAATATGAATAAAATTACAAAAAAATAGACTGAATCAACATGTGTAATGTAAAATGACATGAAAAACCTGTACCTGTGAATAAATGTGATTTTTCATTGTTTTATGAGAATTTCCTATTTCCACAGAACATAAACAGAACATAATTTCACAAATATGTAATGTTTATTTAAAAGATAAAACTTTTAAATTCTAGTTTAATGCTCAGTGCATCTAAAATTTGATGCATTGAGTGAAAATGATGGTAAAAGATGGAAAAATAACAATAAAAAGTAATTTCTGTAACAGATTTAATTACCAGAAATGTTGTGCAATTATGAAAGTTTTCACAACAAAAATGGTTAAAGACAAATTGAATTCTTATTTGAGTAAGATTCAAAACAGAATCTGAATATTCAAAAAAACAAACAAAAATCACTGGGTCCTTGACCCAGGACCATGACAAGTAGTAAAAATAGAAATGAATATTTTATTATTCTTCAGATATCCACAAATTTAATGAGTTTGAACAATAAATGTTAAATGCCTGTTAAATTACAGGCTTGTATTAAAAATGCAAATCATTTAATAACATTTTACATAATACTTTTTGTAATTAATTTGTTTTTTGTAATATAAAAATATCAGTGAGAAGTGACTTTCGCATTTTAGTTTTTAACAGAAACAGCAGGTGTATGGTGGGCACTCTCCAGTGCAAACTCAACTTTTAAATGGCAAAGCATTGTGGATCTGGGACACTTACAAGAGGACAGTGTGGAATTTTCAACCTTTTGGAAGAGAAGGTGGAGTATTTTATCAAATAGCCAGCAACAAAGTAAAAAATTGTTGGAGAAAAAAGGACCTTTTATATCTTGAACCTGGTGAAGGAGAACAAATGGACCTTACAGGACCAATGTGTGTTTATTGTCGGATAAGCACAGTGGATGTGGGAAAATTCTGAAATTGCTGCCAAAACAACAATAGCTAATAATTTTGATGGAGGGACAAAAGGACCATTCACAATCAGCAGTGGGCATAATTGTACACATTGCATCTGCAAGGCAAGTATGGCAAATTCAAGCTCTATAGCATTAGTTTGTTAATTAATATAACACACCGTCTTTACTCCAGCTTTGCACTAAATCTGTATAACAAGTAATAGTGGATATACTCAACAGCTAACTATTAAACTATTACTACTACTACACTGGTCAACAACAAAAAAACCTTTTTGTCTGTCAACTGATTTTTACTAATTTGGGTATGCTGATTCCAAATATGCAAACAGACTTTCTCTAGCATGCCAGGATCTTGAGTCACGTAACTATGCCAATAAATGCCAATCACCAAACTCGACGTCAATGATTTTATTAGAAAAGTACACCATGAACATACAATTGGTGAAAAAAACACACAGATGGGGCGCCAGGATAGCTCAGGGCATGAGCAGGCGACCATGTATGCCGTTAGGCTGTGTGGCCGGAGTAGGTTTGAGTCCCGGCCTGTCGCCATTTGGTGCATGTCTTCCCCCATTTCTCCTTCCCGCTTTCCTGTCTAGCTCCACTGGAAAACTATCAAAGATGAAAAGGCCAAAAATATATCTTAAAAAAACCCCCACAGATACCAAAATCAATCATATGAGGAATCTTAAACTAATACAGCCGGTTTCCCAGTCATGGATTAAGCATGGTCCTAGACTAAAAGGAAAAAGTCACTGAACACCACAATAGGAAAATGTCTTAAGTCCAGGATTAGACATAATCCCTGTACGGGAAACTGGGCCATACAGTTCACAATTAGTCTGCCTAAACAGTTCAAAAGTGTGGTCACATCACCCAAATTGGGTGGAAAGAAGCAACGATGAGAGTGAAGGAAGTGAATCAGTGACATTCTGCAGCCCATGCATTTGAATGATATGAGTATGTCGTCAACTAGTTCTTCAAAGTTTGTGGCTTTGTGGTTGCCCAAGAAATTCTGTACCACCTGAACGAGTGATTCCCACCCTCTTAGTTCGAGGAGTCTCAGCTTAGATGAAAAATCTTTGTCTCTAATAAGCTCACGGACTTGGGGTCCATCAAAGATCCCAGCTTTAAGCTTGGCATCACTTTGGACTGCCCCAGAAACACTATTCCATTACTTGATGTAGCACTATGCTTTGATGACTGTTTTAAAATGGAAAAACAAATAAGTGCTGTCACTAAAAGTAGTTTTTATCACCTCTGAGTCATTGCTAAAGTAAAACCCTATCTTCGCATAAGGACCTGGAAAAAGTCATTCGTGCTTTTGTCACTTTACGCCTGGACTACTGTAACTCCTTGTACTATGGCATAGATCAGTTATCGGTGCGCCGCCTGCCAATGGTCCAAAATGCAGCAGCTCATCTTTTAACTGGTACAACAAAACATGAACATATTACCCCCGTTTTATCATCCCTTCATTGGCTTCCTGTCCGTTTTAGAATAGATTTTAAGATTTTACTGCTCCCTTTTAAAGCTCTAAATGGACTAGCACCTTCGTATCTGTCCGAGCTACTCCATGAACACACGCCTCTAAGGGCTCTGAGGTCATCTAATCAACTACTCTTACAAAGACCATAAACTAGGCTGAAACTGAGAGGTGATCGAGCACCAAGCCTTTGGAATAATCTTCCTTTCCATATTCACTCAGCCCAGACGGTAGACTAGATTAAATCCTTATTAAAGACACATCTGTTTTCTTAGCATTTGGCTGCAATGTAACATCCTATTAGATGATTGCTGACTTCTGATTGTGTTGTTTTAATTAATTAATTAATTTATTATTGCCTTTTTACCCTGTTTATCTCTGTGCAGCACTTTGGTCAACCTTTGTTGTTTTTAAATGTGCTATATAAATAAATGTGACTAAAACTTTTATTTTTATCTATTGACAGATCAAAGCAGTCACTATAAGAAATTGCAAATTTCTGACATTGTTGATCTTCAATATTGGCAGTTAAACTTTTATTGACCATATTTATATTCAGCACCCCAAAATCACCCAAATTATTGCTAAATTCTGTTCAATTTCACAATTATAAAATCTTAGCACACTCTACATTGTGTAAGAAGCGCCAGTACAGCAATACATTAGCTAAATATTGACACGCGCATAACTCAAGAACCTGACGAGCTAGCAAAATTCTGATTATAGATTTGGCATCCGCATACCTGAAATGCCTTAGATCAGGTATTTTTCTCCAGGTAGCAAAATCATTGTTGACCAGTGCTATCTTTCATGATCTTGAGAGGAGAGTGGCCTTGGTAGCAAAGCTAATGACTGAGGTGATGTTAGCAGTTTTACCTTTTTAGGTACACAATAGTCTGTTCAGTACACAAGCATCTTTGGATTTAGGCAGGTTTATCTATTAAAGCATCTCCTGCACTCACATGCTTGCTTGCTTTTGTTTCTCTCGGTAGATTCACCGTATGACTTGTTGGTGTCAAGGGGTATTGTTGTAAAAAGTGAGTTTACACCATAAGCATGTTCAGGATGTTTAGAAATTGCACTTGTCATAGCTGAAGGTTATCTGCACATCATTAAGCACTACACAAAAATGAGGGTTACCAGTGTGCCTGTTATATAGCAGGTTGCAAGTCTCACTTCAAAAATTAGATTGCCTTCAAATGTCTTGTTTATCATCGCCATCAGCTTTCACTGTTATTTTCTGTGTCACGATACAAGTCTTTGCAGGGAGCTTTAAAAGTACAAAATTAATGTGGTTATAATTATAGACATTAAGCTCTTCCTTCGGTGTTCCCTCCATTTGGTCCTTCTGTGTTCTTCATTCTGTCAAGTTCTTTTCTGTGTCTCCCCGTTGGATTTAGTTTGCTTCCTTTGGATCACTGTCTTGAATAGTTTCATATGTGATTCATTCCCAAGCTGTGTCCACTTCCCCTAATTCCCCGGTGTGTATTTATTACCTGTTTCTTCTGTTCTTTTTTAGGTCAATCATTAACCTTCCGTCACATGCTCCCTGCTCTGAAAAAACTTGATTTTCACTGTTTATTTTTCCCTCTGTAGACTTCTTAATTAAAGGTCAGATTTGAGTTTAACCTGCTGGTTTCTGAATTCTGCATTTGTATTCTTGTTATTCCACATTTCATGACAGATCACAAATGCATCTGCAAATGTAAAAAGGTGTTACACACTAAAATCCACAATCAATAGATTGTTCATTTTTATTTATTAAAAGTGTAATAATTTAGAGCCCACTTTTTTGGACATACACACTAATCTGGTGCAGGAATAACGCGCACCACAAACATGCTTTTTGCAAATTACAACTACTTTAGTGCTTTTGCTGGTAATATATAAAAAGTATATTACAGTAATATCCATATTGATTTACTAATTACTGTTAATGTTTTCTTTGTGTGTGTGCGTGTGTGTTTGTTTGTTTGATTGTTTTTTGTTTTGTTTTGTAGTTAATTCACCAGATGTCTCTTCAAGTGAAATTCCAGGAAAAGATGAAAAATGGAAGAAGACCTTCCAGTCATCTTTCCCTGAAATTGTAGGAACCTGCTCTCATCTGCGAAGTGAATAAGATTCCAGTGGCAGACAAACATCTTTAGGTGTCTGCAGCGGCAGGGAAACTTGCCATGTTCAGTGTGGCTCTAAATTTAGGGTACCCTTGGTTTAATTGCTACATGTTTTTTAATTTTTGTTCTATTTGTGTATGGCACATTAAAAGACAGAACAGAGCAGTTTTATTTTTACAACAAATTGTTAACAGTTTTAGTGTTTTCTTTTTTTAACAGAAATAAATGTTGAGGCACAGAAAGTAAGTGCGTCCTAATTGCTTAAGAATTGCCATTGCAAAACTAAATCTGTTCATTCTGTAATTTATGCCATTGAGTGTAGCTTTAAGTAATTGAAAAATTATATAAAGTGATAAAGTGGATTTAGAGCAGCAATAGATTTTATTTTATTTCAAAATGTTTTTAAATTTTTTAAATGTTTTTACGTTTTACATGTAGTAATGCTGCATCACTAGCGGAACAAATCAGAGCCGGGCCGGGGGCGGGGCAAGTGACCGGGCCCTTTATACCCAAATAATAAAGCTCATCACAACATCATTTTACAACATACACATGCCCGCAACAGCGGGAATGTGAATGTTTTGAAGTGCCACTCAGGTTAGCTTTGTCCTGTCATGATCCTGGGCCGGTGGCCCAGTGTTTTGAGTTTTTGTGAAGTTCTGTTTTCTGGTTCAGGATTTTTGGAATTTTAGTGTGCCTTTGTTTTCTGTTTAGTTTTCCATGTCCTGGTTTTCCCTGTGCTCCTGTGTGTTTAAGTCTTGGCCCTTTTGTGTTTAGGTTCACTTTCCCTTAGCTCTATGTGTCATTCCTGTGTTAAGTCTGCATGTATTTGGTTAGGTCACTTCCTGTTTTATTTTGACGATTTTTTGTGTTCCTTGTGCTTTGTGTTTAGTTTTACTTCCCCTTGTCTCGTTAGTGTATTTCATTCACCTGTGTTGTCACCTGTTTCCTTTTCCCTCATTATCCCTTTGTGTATTTAAGGTCTCTGTGTTTAGTTCCTTGTCGTGTCTTCAGTTAATCGTTGGTTTTTCCCTGCTGTGTGCTGTATGCCACGTTCATGTTTTTGCCACATTCATGTTCATGTTTATGCTACGTTCTAGTATTCTTTGGATTAAAGCCTTAAGTTATTGTTAACCTGCTTGTCTGAGTCCTGCATTGGGGTCCTCTGCCACGCTGGCCACAGCCTAAACCTGACAAGTCCATAAAAATGCTCCACTTAGTTTACAATCTTTTGTCACGTGACTGATGGACGGTTGGTGACGAATTTTACCCAAAATACACTTGGAGAAAATATCAGCCATCCACTTAAAAATTTGCGTGTCATAAAGTTAAATGTAAGAGTGAAAATAAAGCCAGTCATTCAGCACAACATTTTATTCAATATTTTACACCTACAGTACTACATCACTAAAGTCAGTCGGTCTTTTTAAAGTTTTTAGCAACCATGACTCAGTCCTGACTGTGGCAACCTTTAAAACCCCCGTGAAAAACAGGAATGATACGTGATGTAAAGTAGTCTATACCTTTGGCCATATACCGTGCTCATCTGGATACATTCAGGAGAGGGCCCACCTTCTCCAGCTCTCCTCGGACGTGATAGAGTCCTGGCCACCTGAAATCCTATCCTCACTCCCATCTGGGTCGCCTCTAGGCCCGGGCCGGGGGCGTCCCGTCCTCCCAGGCCCCCCAGGAGCTCCGCCGTTGTGCAGTATTATACTATTAGAGTATTATGACATTATCACACAAAGCTAATATTTTATTAAGTGCAAATATTTCAATGTCCATATCAATTAAATACACCATTTTATGTGGAATCACATCTGATCAGTCACTCTGTACTTGATCAGAGTTGTAATTGGCATAACAGCATTTTCAAATACAACAGTATTTGTCGTTATTATTAGGTGATTTCCTTATTTTTACACATACACACACCTTTTATTTAATAGAAGAAAATCCACAAAAATCTACAAGATTTCATGTGAATTTAAAGCTACAAATTTGTTTTAAGATCTCGTAAAAATACACAAATCTTCTGCATTTTAAATACAGACAATTTCTTTTTGCTTGTTTTTTCTGCCATTTCTGCACCAGCTGTAGTAATTTTACCATTTTTACACTGTTTTGACGAAGATGCGTTCACACCTGCAAATTGCATTCTGGACCATAATTCTGAAAATAGACAAAGCTTTTTCTGACTTGGTCTATCTGTGAGTTTATTAAAACTACATGTACTGTGTATGCAATCTTCTTCCATGAAAAGATTGTGGTATTCACAACAAAAAAGGAAAGAGGTGTGTCATTCCAGCACTGTATATTTGAACCAAGAACTCAGTTTGAAATACACAGTACTGGTTAAAAATTATAAAAACATATTTTTGCATGGAGTAATGTGATTTATTGTCCTGTCTTGTCTGTGCTTTCTTGCCTCAGCTTGTGGTGTCTCTGTTGTTCCTGACGGCCATAGCAGGCCTAGGAGTCACACTAGGAGAAGATTATGGTCCAAACACTGAGCGATCTTCAAAAAATGCTGGTGTATACTATGCAAATCCAGTCTTGTTTGCAGTCACATGGGTAAATGTAGCAGGCTTTATATTAATTTATTTATTTGCTCTGCCAATAAATGTGAAAGGATGTGTTTTCATGTTCTGATATGTCTTCTTTGTTAGATCCTGGTCCTGCTGTGCCAGGAAGGAGTAAGACGGGAAAGAGCAATAGACTCTGCCTGTCTTTTCCTCTTCTGGTTACTCCTTGTACTGTGTAACGTCTTTCCTTTCCAGACCCTCCTACGAGAGGCACTCAGACTGGTATGAGTGAAGACATTTAATCAAGTTAGAATTACACTAGAAGGCAAATAGTAGACTTACTCAGGCACAGTGATCGCGCTGTGCCTGTGAGGCCTTTTTAGCTCTCTGTATTTTGCAGTAACACACTTTCATCTTCCTCACTCTTTAATGTTTATCTTTCTCTCATCTTTGGTGATTAGGGGGAGGTCAGTGATGTCCCACGTTTCTGCCTTTTCTACATTTCGTTTGGTCTTCAATTGATTGCACTGGTTCTTTCTGGTGTGGCCGATATCCCCCCAGAAGCTAAGGACCTTGTAAAAAAGGTATCCTTCATTTGATTTGTTTGTTTGTTTTCATAAGGTAACGTTCATAATCATGGAGTAAATATGATACACTGGACATTTAACCTTGTTTTATTTCACAGAATCCTGAAGCAGGTGCACCATTTTTGAGCAGAATCACATTCAACTGGTTAAACAGGTAACATCAAAGTCAGAGGAATCAAACATCTAAATGTGTTCTCCATGACTTCACAGTTCTCCTTGTTTTGCAGTATGGTGGTGAAAGGCTACAAACAACCTCTGGTTCAGGAGGACATGTGGGATCTAAATGATAAAGATAGCACTGCTTTCATCAGTGAGCGTTTCCAGCATTTCATGAAGCCTGAGTTGGCTGCAGCTAGGGTCCGCTTCCAGAACAAGTTGAAGAAGAAACCAGCAAAAAACGGAGACAATGGCCACGAAGACCCATATCAAAATGGACCTTCCAGCAGTCTGGGGAAAGGTGTGAGTCAGGATGTACTTATGATGGTGAGAGCACTGAAACAAAAACACTTCCACACACATACAGTATATTTTGCTGCACTCCAAACATATTTCAGTAACACCACTGATAGCTTTTCAGGTATCCCACATATTATGCTGCTGCTGAATAAATCTTGCTCAACTGCACTCAAACAATATGTTCCTTTAGGAGGAAAGGGGGAAGAAAGAAGATGAAAAGAAAAAGAAAAAGGACAAAAAGAAGGAGGAAGAAAACTATCCCAATTCATGGCTGATTACCACCATTTACAAGACCTTTAAATGGCTTCTGATTGAATCTGCCGTTTTCAAACTCCTGCAGGATCTCCTACCTTTTGTCAGTCCTCAACTCCTTAAGTGAGTAAGGTATTGCAGAATATTACAGAATCAAAACAACAGATTTAACAGAAGAACAATGTAGTTCTTCATGTTTAATCAGCCACAATGTAGCTTGACTTTAAACCATTTCTTCAGCCATTCAGCTGTGTTCTGCTAGGAGCTGAAGCAGTTTAGACAATTTATATAAATTTCTCTCACATATGCAGCAGTTTCCCAAAGTCTGTGTAAACATTTTTAAAGCAGTTTTGGTTGTCCTTGAAAGTTTTTAAAATCCACATGCTATGACTTTGTCAAAGCTTTTGAGTTAACTATTCACTAGTCACTGATCAGTTTAAACAACTGATAACAGAAGTGCCTGAATGGAAAGAGAAAATTGTTAGATAAGTGCTAAAGCAGGAAATAAGGAAAAGGTAAAATACTAGATGCTAGATACTGGGCAGGTGGTAGCATGTGTGGAGGTGCTGTGTGGAGGTGCTACATCATGTTTTCTTTATTTTTTTTTTCCTAGACTGATGATCTCCTTCACTCAGGACAAATCCAGATATGCCTGGGAAGGGTATTTGTATGCAGTGTTGCTGCTGCTGGTGGCCCTTCTGCAGTCTCTGTTCCTGCAACAGTATTTCCAGCGCTGCTTTGTGTTGGGAATGAAGGTTCGCACTGCACTTATGGCTGCTGTGTACAAAAAGGTAAAAACAGGAGTGACAGAATGACTTTTGTTTGACCTCAGTGTGAAAAAAAGAAATCAAATG
>JASGAU010402725.1:0-11850 GCA_030220045.1 Australoheros facetus
CCCATAAACACTCCTAAACCTGTGGAAAGACTTCCCAGAAGAGCTGAAGCTGTTACAGCTGCAAAGGGTGGGCCCACATCATATTAAACCCTCTGGATTAGGAATGGATGTTACTCAGAGGTTCATGTGTGTGTGAAGGCAGACGAGCGAATACTTTTGGCAGTATAGTGTATGTGACAACAGATAAGGAAAAACACTGCAGTTGTGGTCAGAAGTTTCCAGCCTCTCATCATGGGTGTGAATGTCAGGGTGATTTGAGGCTTTTAATGATTTCTTTGAACTCTTCTTTTTCCAGGGTGGAATAACTGTACAGCATACAACTTTAATGATTTTAAAAACTGGGTGCACAAGTGCACAAGTGAATTTATTTTGGATTTTATCAAATCCTCACAGGGTCAAAATAATAATCTAATAATCTGAAATTCTGGTTCAATACATTAATATTATAGAACAAGAACATCACAGGCTGTCCAGCCCATCATCGCCCCTCAGCAATGATTACTCTGTGTGACATGTCATTGGAACTCTCAAAATATAATTATTACTTTGACAAAGAATAAAAAATGTTACTGCTTGTAGTTCATATCAGTAAGTTTACAGCAGTTTTTATGAGTTTTATTCTTCTTGTATTATAAATGATCAGTGTTTTTGCTCTGCGATTTAACCAACCTGTTTTTTATTCTGAAAGCATATCTTAAATTGCCCATCAGCTGCGTCCCTTGCCATATTAGGATAACATTTTATAGCATCAATCACTCAGTGCTGACACTGCTTTCACACCCACACTGTAGAAGAATCGCTCCTCAGACAAATGGCTGATCAAAGCAGCAAGAAAACTTCTGGAGGCTTAGGTAGTCAGATGACCTCCTTTGGTTTCTTCCTCGCTCCCCACCCCTCCTCCTCTCTGTGCTGACTCATAAGCGGTCACCAGAGCCAAATCCCCTGGTAACAACAGCACAAGCTGGAGTCAGAAGCCCCGGCTACAGAGGCAGTGATGGAACTGGAGAAAGAAAGAGCTTTGACAATGCAGGAAATTAAAAAGCACAAAGAGAAGGGTGTTAAATCATAAAATTTATATAATGGTAAAAATAGAATGAAAACACAGGAGGGAGAGAAACAGGGAGAACAGAGAGGCACATTTAAAGTTGGGTCTCATGTATTTGAATTTTGTGTTTCATACCTAAAGACTAGAAATCAGAAGATAGCCAGTGGTAGAAAACTCTCATTACATACAGCAAGATATTAAATCAAAATTTGAGCATCATTTTTTCTGTCTGTGACACAAATTTCTTTCAGTTTTGAAAACAGAAGAGAACAAGACAATTAAGCTTAATTAGTTAAAATGATCACCTGCAGTTAGCAGATAGTTTGGATTGTTTCTCCACATGTAACCGAACAGACTACAGACAGGAGATTATGGAAGTGGGTGCATGTTGAACTTTAATTTTGGTGACCTGAACTGGTAAAAATCTGAACGTATGGATGGAAAGCTTTAAACAGGTCCGCTCAGGTTCAGAGCTGCATTCTCTCTGTCTCCACCCACTATCTCTGTCGTCTGCATGTGCACGAGTGATTCACCTGCTCCCAGGGGTGGGCATGGCTGTCCCAGTTTTCTCTGGTACCCTGATCTTTATCTACCATCACCAGAAGTCTATAACCCTGGTTCTCCTCTCAACTCCTTGCTGGATTGTTAAGCTGTCAGTGTGGTTCTGGCCTGCCTGCCTGCACAACCTTCTTGGTTCACTCTTGCTCACAGAAACACTCACCCAAGTTTGAACCTGGAGAGATCTTACCTGCACCTGAGCCTGTGGAAAAGACAACCTGTCTTAGTAAAAATACCTGTGGGAAGTAAGGAAGCTTTACATGCAGTTCCACCTGTGAAAGTAACCTGAACCAGCAACCTAAGAACAGTGAACACTTACCTGCCACGGCACTTTGTGGTAACTGAACTTGAACCTGCAAAGAGACATTTGAAAACCCCTTTTTAAATCTCAGCTTCAATAACGTTCAGGTAAACCGCAAATTCTTACCTGTTGTAAAGTGTCAGAGTCTTTGAACCTTTTCCAACTGTCCAGTCTTTAAGACTTTTGCACTGACTGTCACAAAAACACAGGCTGGACTGAGTGCAGGTGCTACAGGACATTCTTCCTCTCCATTCACAGCAACGTTTTTAGGAAGTCTTGTGACAGCGTCCTTCCTACAGATTACATCCTGTGACGTCCACAGCTCGATGGCTGCGATCTACAGCTTTAGACCCAGCTCCTGCACCGATTTCTGAGTGACTGAATGAAATGTTCAGATCCTCTTTTATATGTTGCAGGTCTGTGTTTCCACTACAGGCCAGAGCCATCTTAAACTCTGTTGTTGACAAGCTCTGGGAACCAAAGTCTGTTAGCAGCAAAACCTTCAGCTGTGTTCATCTTCAAATTACTGTTGAGTAGTTCTTTATTTGTTATCCTGAGATTTTATCGCCTATAAAGAACATATTTCAATATTGCATGACTGCCTAAACTTTCCATGATTTGCTTTTTAAGGTTTTTTCTTTAACAATTTCATGAGCTTCTGTATAACCCAAAGCAACTAAAAGGCGGAGAGGAAAGAGACCGATTATCAGAGTTAAGAGTAATAAGAGGCAGTCCAAGCTCTGTGGGAGCTATCATCCTTAGCTCTGCTTCATACAGAGAATATAATATTTAGATTCTGAGAGAGTTGGCTCTAACAGCAGATTATAAACTGTCTTTAAACCTCACAGGACACCGTCAGCTTTGATTATAGCTCCAACCCTTTTTTTTCTGAACTCAAGCTAAAACTAACCAGTAGCTGTTAGACTATCAGTGCTTTTAATGTTCAAATACCCACCAGACCCAGAATCCAACCTCTCTGCTAACTTGGAGCAAGTGTGTAATTGCATTGTATATCACCAGTGAAAGCCAGGCAATCGGAGGAACCTTGAAATAAGCCTCAGTTTCATTGTAATTCCAGTCAGATGGCTGCATCTTGTTTTTTATTACTCTCTTGCAGGCCAGATGCCCACTAATTAAAAAACTGATTCAGTATGAGGTCCCCATCTGACTGTAATATTCTCTAGAAGACACTACATTTCTTTAACAGCATACCTGGAATTCACTATTATTTCTGTTAAATCAGAATTTTAGAATAAACTTTAAAAGAGCAACAACAAACAGCAGCTAAGAAGCTTATTTTAATGACATCCTCCTGGTTGCGGATTCAGAGGACTATGTGATCCTAGGTCTCTTAGATTTAACAGCTGCCTGTGTGACACAGTAGATCAGAGTATTTTAATATCTCTTTAGAGCATCACGTATGGCACTGCTCAGGAGTAGTTTAGATCACACTTCGCTTAGAGAACTTTTTGTGTTTGTCTGAATGATTTCAGATCTTCCTCTGCTCCATTGTCACGTGGGGTGCTACAGGGCTCAATACTTGGACCTCTGCTATTTTCTGTGTATCTGCTGCCCCTCGGTTCCATTCTTAGAAAGCACAAAATCGCTTTCCATTGTTATGCAGTTGATGGTCAGGTTTAAGTGTCCCTAAAAAGGAAGGAGTCCTACTCCACACAGACTTTAACTAAGTGTCCTGAGGAACTAAAAGTTAAGATGGCTCTAAACTTCATGATTTTTGATGAAAAGAAGACAGAGGTGATTGCTTTTGGTCCTGGCATCACTGGTGGGTCTCCTCCTGTGAGCGTGGGCCCATTAGCACTGTATGTAAAGCCTGCTGTCACAAACCTGCTTTGGCTGTGGTGGATCCCAAACAGGCATCTTCACTGCCAAATACAGTGGTGGCTGTTTTTAAAGTGTCTCATAAATAAAGTTATCTTGGCTTGTTTTTAATCATCTTGAGTGGGTTCACGTGTTTGTGACGATATGAGTCTCAACAGCTCTGATTCCAAAAATGGAAAAATCATACCTGAATTTGTCACATCATAGGTGACTCTTCAAGAGGGATGATGTAGGGTTGGTGTGCATCGGCACAATGGCGCCCTGGTGTTGTGGTCCTGGGACAGTTTTTAGTTTTCTTATTCTTAAGGCCGTTACACACCGGATGTGTTGAGTAAAAATGACACAGAATTCTGAATCTTTGCAAACTTGTGTAACGCACGTACACACTGGACGTGTTGCATTTTTGTGAATAAATGAAGTCGGCATAAAGCGATGATGTGATGAGGTCCTGATGTTTCTAAACAACAGAAGGAAGAAAGAGATTGTGGCATCATCCAATTCTCAGGAGGAAGCAGCAGCAGGGAGAGTTTCATGGTTTGATCCTGGAGTTGAAGCTTCATCACGGCCGCTTTCGCGCATATTTCAGGATGTCAGTGGGCAATTTGAGCTCTTGTTGGCAGAGTTGGGATCAAATCTGAGGAGGCAGAGAAAAAGTTCAGAGAGCTGACTGCCCTGGAGCAGCGTGTAGCTGCGTGTCTGAGGGAAAACAGTATAATTTCCCACATCACTGTTGTGACTGTTCCCACATCACTGTATATTCAGTGTATTGGTGCACGTTTTGCACTATGAGCTCACATGTTGCTAAATGCAGCGCTCTGATTGGTCAGATCTGTTCGTTCGCTTGCAAAAGTCAGAAAAATCCAACTTGATCCGAAAAAATAAATGCCACAAATTTGTGCTGTGAAATGGTACGGTCGGTGTGAACGGCTGCGTTAAGAACAGGCGAGTCCAAAAAATATTTTTAACGCACGAAACCTTCGCACAGAATTTACGCATCCCGTGTGTAAAGGCCTTTCGACTCTATAGTAGGTACTTCCTGTTTAATTTTGATAGTCATTAGTCTCTGGTGCCATGTTTTAGCTTTACTTCCCCGTGTCTCGTTATCCTGTTAGTTCGGCTGTGGCTCCCAATCGCCCTTCTGTATATATTAAGTTGCCCTTTGCATGACTGTCCGTGCTCCCAGCCTGTTCGGTTCTTCCTGTTAGTTATGCTTTATGTATTTTTAAGACCTTCAGATTCTGCAGTTGATTCTCTTTTGGATTTTCAGTTGGTCTTTTGTTTATCAAGTTCTGCCCCAGAACTTTGGGTGTGCAGGTTTGCATTCGCCATACAAGTGAAAGCTCCCCGGTATGAACCCAAAAGGAGAGACAAATCCTGGGGTTGTGTCAGGAAGAGTACCTGGTGTGTTTAAATCTGTCCAATCAAACATGCAGAGCTACCTGCTATGGTGACCCCTTTTGAAAAAGGGAGCATCTGAAAGTGGCTTAGCAGTATGTTATTCCAGCTCAATTTGCAACAATGTTTAGAATAGCACAAGAGTCAGAGATGGAGTCTCACAGCCAAAATAGTCAATTTTAAAGGTTTAAGAGGGCTGGGGAGGAGATGGAGACATAAACGAGAGCTCGGAAAGACTTTCTGCAGGGAAGCAGAATCAAAATGTTTAAAAGGCAAATAAAAAATCAGGAGAGAACAGAAAAGGGGGAGACAGGGAACATGGGAATAGACAATGAGAGAGGAAGAGAACAGGAAAAAGATCAAAATNTCGGAAGATCCAGGACAAAGGGTGAATAAAAGCTCCAGAGGGGCCGACTCTTTTACCATCCATATCTGCTGTGCTGCTGCAGAGACAGAGAGAGAGCGAGAGAGTCCCAGACTTGGCCATCGAGCATGTATTGACAGTACTGCAGCAGCGCACACACAATACAACAGCAATTACAACAGGCTTAGAGCTCTGAGGCTGACTGGAGGGAGAAACTAGCTCCTTCTACTAGTGGTGGTGAAGATGAGGGGAGCCCCCAAAAGGTCATTTTGTTTTTATATTTATCGAATTGTTTTCAACTCTTTTACTGCAGAGATTCTTATCCAGGTATTGTTTTGCTCCCAAATCATTCTGCAGTTGCAGAACAACCCCAAACATACAGTCACAGACAGAGACCACCACACAGTCCTGATCCCACTTCTTTAAGGCAAAGTCCAGGGAGCTGTGGCTTTGGTACATTTTATTTCTTGTGGATCCAAATGAAAAATGTCCTGTTGATAGCTTTAAAAAAACGTTTTCCCTAGTGCACAATTATTCTTCACAACAGCCAGAAGGTTTCGAGGCTGCATGTTTGTCCAGAGCTTTTTACCCCATCAGTAGGTCAAACCATCACAAGATGAGGAAGGACAGTGCAAAGTTCATCACCAGAGACTATCACCGATGTGTCATAAATCCTACAGTTAGGCAGGCTGACCTCTTTGAAGTCAGTTTGTCATGACTGCTCTGCTTTTCTTTCTGACTCAGCCGTGCTGCGTTTTCCAGACCTGTCTGTCCTCCACCTGTCCAACAGCCCTCCCTTTAGAGCGTTTTTGCCTGGGCCATTACCCACCCATCCACATGATCACCACAGCTGTGTCCCCACGAGTTCACCAGCATACATTTAGCCATTCGTCTTTCCTTGAAGTGAAAAAGCCTTTTCTCTGTTTCGATTGTTTGTCTCAGTTTTTGACCTTTTGCTGCTACTGCTCATTTGGACCGACCTTTTATCAACCTCATACTTGCCACTAGACCAAGTAAAGACGATTTATCCTACCCTGCCTGTCTTGTAGTCCAAACTCTGTGCTCTTTTGAGATGAGAGGATCCAGCCAGGACTTTATTTCTTCTGAACTGTGTCTTCTTAGTCTCAAAGGCACATTAGTCATGTCATGTAGCAGCTGTCAGTTCATGTACAAAGATAGACGAGATGTGCTGTAATCAAGCTAGAGGGGTGTGGAAACGCCAGTCCAGGAAGCCAATGAAGCTGTGAACTATCACCTGTCGTGATGTGGTGCAGAGTCTTACCCCTACTGTTATATGTCATGCTGCTAACACACAGAAACCAGTCTGCACAGGTGTGTAGGTGCATGTCAGCAGGTTCTCCCTACAGCGCTGTGTTTGCATCTCTCCTCTCTTCACTCCCTTTCCAGTGTTCAGTCTTGGTCCAGCATTCCTCTTTCTCTTCACTGCTCAGTTTTCAATCACCTTCTCACTCATTCCCCAACCTCATTCTGTCACTCGCCCCGCCCGCCTGGACCAGCCCGACATATACATCAAAGCCACACTATAAAGATGCTGCCCAGCCAGCATGGAGGAGCTATTGGCAGAACTATAATAGAGACAATGATTTATGGTCCACATCAAGTATGCAATTGTGTTCACGTGTGTGGGCATGCTCCTGAGAAATGGCACTGCCTAATCTAATGGACTTTTCCTAATTTAGATCAGAGATGAAGGAGCAGGAAACAGAGATTTTGAGGAAGAGTATAGTAGAGAATAGAGGAGTGGGAGGTACGAGGTGGCATCTCTTTATCAGCTTGCTTTGGAGGGAAAACCTTTGCACAGGAAGTGGATACTCCTCTAAGACATACAAACAGGAAACAGTAGGATTATGGTTTGTGAGGTCTCATTTAAAAACAAAAAATAGGTTGTGTTGTGATTAATTCTTCCTCTCTTCAGAAGTGAACAAGAGTAGTTTGAAAGAGAAGAAGTTGCCATTATTGTTGGACAATCAGTGATTCTACATGTGTCTGTAGAGGACATATTCTTTAAGCTATGACTCTATTCAGATTTTTAGTGACAGTGAACCAAAACAAGACCAGATGGAAAAATTAATAAATGTATAAATAAATTAACAATTATAAAAAAAAATTAATAAATAATTATAATTATAAAATAATTATAATTATAAAAAATAAATAAATAAATTTTAAAAAATGAACAATGGTCCAGGCTGAAGTTCAGGTCTAACTCATGCCACCATGACTGGGAGTCACTGCGAGGGATACACAAGCATTTTTACTTAAACGTAGTTCCACTGTTTCCATAAGGTTATAGAGAACCATGTACTGATAGGAGGGATTAAATCTTTGCACTTCTTCTTTGAAGGCTGCACAACAACATTTGTTTTAGGTGGAAGTTCAGCAATGCTGTTTGATTCAAAATGATCAGGATTTTATAAAACAGCAACATGAAAATAAAACTGTCTTCAACAGACCTTTAATTTAAATAATTCAATTAGTCAAAAATAGAAGCAATATGAAAAAACAAGATGATGCAGTGCGAGAGAAAAAAACATGGAGTCCCTGGTCAGTCCATCTTCTACTCGTTCCATAGCTCGTTATATGTGGCTCATATGTTCCACTAGATTTTGTTTATTGTCTGTACTATGCAGCACGCTTTGCTGCAAACCTAATTTCAAGGACAATAAAGTCTCAAACTAGATTTGGTGCAGGAGGCAGCGGGAGAGGTGAGGTGCAGAAGGTGAACCGTTGAATAATGGAAGAACTCAGGAGGCAGGCGACGGATGAAGTGATAGACAGAAAGAGATAAAGGTTAGACAAAGAGCAGGAAAGGAGGATGTTCTGTTTCATGAAATGCCACCAAATGAGCAAAAAATACTGAAATACAAAAAGCTGTGTGTATGAAAATGGAAAAATGATTCTGCCGCAGGAAAACTATCAGGAGGAGGAGAGAAATTAGACTTAGAAACATGGCACTAAAACATCAGCACGACCCATCCAGAGGCCTCAGTGTAAATATGCTCAGACCTTAGTTTATTGGTTTGGGTCAGGGGCCACTGATCAAAGACTAAGTGCTGAAATAAAACCCAGAAAAGCAGACAGTAGCAGCACCATCAGCCCTGCACCTACAGACCACCCTGATCACCATAGGATCTACTTTAATGGCTTTGTTACACGATAGACAAGAAGCACTAACACGTAGTTTCTTTACATGACAGCGTCACACAGCAGTGCTAAGTACTCCGCTGGACTTCTTATTCTCGTTCTCTTTCAACATTCAATTCAATTCAATTCAATTTTATTTATATAGCGCCAAATCACAACAAACAGTCGCCTCAAGGCGCTTTGTATTGTGGGTAAAGACCCTAGTAGCAAATAAAATATCTGAGATCTCAGGTAAAATAATGGAAAATTAGCAAATCCTCTGAGGAAGGGGAAAAAACAGAAATCCTTTCACATCTTACCACCCTCCTGGGAACAGGTGGCCTTGGTACGAGACGTCCTGGGTAGATATCTCCAGCATCCAGTCCTCAGGCGTCCCAGCTCAGTCCTTAGCAGCTGTTTCTATCAGCAAAAAAAAACCAAAACAGCCTGCACACAACGTGCAAGCAACTCTTAATTCCTTAAATAAAATAACTGAGTAAATGAACCATCTCTTAGAAAATGTCCTTTCTACTTCCAAATATTGTTACCAGGCAGTTAACAACATAACTTTGTCAAAAAAAACCAACAACAATAGTAACAACAGTAATCCAGAGCAGAGCAGAATCAAATTCCCCATGGAAGCTGGGCACCTGTTGAACTCATATCCGGCTCACAGTGATACCCAAAAAAAAGTTACAACCACGTGGCTGCGCTAGCTTACATTCCACAGGGCTAACACAACTCAGCAGCTCGTAGATTCTACATTTCACACAAGCATATCAAAAACTGTTTTTTGTCTTGTTCCTAATAACGAACTCCAATCTGCACCATGTTTACACAGGAAAACACACAAATGCACATTTCAAATAAATGTACAGTGGTACCTCGAGATACAAGTTTAATTCGTTCCAGAGCCGAGCTCGTAAGTAGAGCAGCTCGTATCTCAAACAAATTTTCCCCATTTAAAATAAAGGAAATAGATTTAATCCGTTCCAGCCGTCTGACAAATATCCCAAATTATGAAAAAATACATGTTTTTAATTAAGAAAAAGACAATTATACACAGATGAAACATAAAAAAAGAAAGAAAGAAAAGAAAAATGTATAAAATACGGTACTGTAATCTTACCTTGGTGACAGATGAGAGCGGCTGAGGAGAGAGGGAGGGAAGAAGGGATACTGGCATGGTACGAAGCGTAGATACGAGATACCACAAATGTTGCCAAGTCCGCTTATTATAAACGACTTTCAGCTTGTTTTTTTCTAAAGTCGCTTGCAAATCTCGTGAGTCGCGGGTTGCGGTTTTTTGGGCTTGTTTTTGAACGTGGAGTTGCTTATTTGGGCTTGAATTTCTTTCTGAGTGAAACTCCTTGATTATCTCTCGGCGCCCCATAATAAAGCAAAAGACAAGTGGTAGGTAGTTTGTCCCTTCCAAGCCCCCTTTTCCTGTTTATCCCTCCCACACAAGTTGACCGGGTGCACACCTAAACAAACACTCATAACAGCCCAGAGAGAGGAGGCAGCATAATAATGAGCTCCAGTAAGTGGGGAAAATATAGAAAAAAAATATAAGAGTGGGAGAAAGAGAGCGCACTTAAAAAATGGATCTGAGCTCAGATGGGAGACAGTGGCGCAAAAAGTGGGTGTGCACTATATGCATATCCTGCATATCCTTACAAGGGGGGCTAAAATTGTGTCCGCATACACCTCAGAAAGTAGCTGCGGTCCTGATGGGAGACGTATCAAAGTCATTCTGCAGATTTTGCAAGTGTGAAATATGTTCTCACCATGCTGATTTAATTCAACATGCTAATACTGAGAAACACACACGCACAAAAAAACAAAACTGTGCAATCTTCTCTTCTGAGGCTAAGAAACATGGATTTCACTGCTCCAAAACACAATGAGACAAAACAAAGAAATGAGCTATACTGTTTAAATGTGGCCTCAGTTTAACACAGTGTTGTGGGTTGCTAGTTGGGCTTTTTTTGGGGCTTGCTTTCAGAGAGCTGGTTGCATGTTTGTATCGCAAAATCTGGCAACACTGGATACTACTTGACTCTGCACGTGAGAAGAACGAGATGAGGGATGCGAGAGGATTGTGGGACAGAGCGCCGACGTGCCAACTATTGGTGGCGCCCCGAAGCTCGGCTCGTATCTTGGAACTGAGCTCGTATCTAGAGCAGAAATTTTGCTCGAGCCACGGCACGTATCTCAAAAAACTCGTATCTCAAGGTACCACTGTACTGACTTGCCAGGAAATTCTTCATAACTTAATCCACCCTTAGTAGCATGTACACATCATTGGACCAACTATATGGTTTCTGTGCTTACAAAATGTCGACTAGATTTCTCAAATCGCTGTTTCACAGCCGTTCTGCTCTCCCGACCGTGGGAAAAAATGTTTTCTCCCTCTGTAGATGAGAGGTACCGTGTGCAACAAAATGGTGCATTCATATGAAAACAAAACGTATTGAACAATGATACATTCTCTGGAAAGGCCTATACAATGGCAAAAAAAACACCCTGGGTTACAACTAGGGATGTGCACGATTACTCGATTAGACGACTAGTCGGTACCAGACGTACTAGTCGGTTAGCCTAATTATTAAGGTTTTAATTGACCCAGTGCTGGTAAATGTTTGTCCTAAATGTTATGCAGCCATCTGCTGCCGGATGGGGCTGCAGCCCTTACATCGTTATAGAAAAATGCCATAATGTATGTGCACCTTGTAACAGTCGTAATTGTGTGGTGTGTCTTTACGACAGTCTAAGCTTTTGTTAGCGATGTCACAAGTGTGCGCCACCGCTCCTCTGTAGAGAGCGTGGGAGAAACGTTTTGGCAGATGGACGCATGGATTGAGGCGGACCTCTATTTTTCTATCTCCCCAACTCTTTGTAAAGTTACAGGTTGTATGAACACTGCTTATTTTCATGTATAATAATACAACAGCCGTTCAACCGGGCTTTATAAAGTTGGTGTGTTTATTAAAGTACAACACTGTGGAATTCCCAGTACCAGTGTGGTTGTGCGTTTTTGACTGTCTGCTAAGTACGTCTGCCGCCTCCTCTTCACCACCGAACACAACCCAAACGTTACAACTTGTAAAATTTAGAATTGATTTTAAAATTTTAGTCTTGACTTTCAGAGCTTTTAATGGACAGGCCCCCCAATATATCACCGAAATGCTGACTGCTTTTTCT